>CM066330.1:64729259-64894259 GCA_033807585.1 Hydrophis major
CATTCTTGGTAAACACCCATAAACACCTATTATTTCAAAACTTACAGTAATGATATAACTAATAGCAAAAGACAAATTTATCATCAATAAGAGATTCATGCTGAGATTGGTATATTTAATTATTTTTCCTGATTTATGGGACTGCCTATCAGATGACAATCAGCCAACCATTTATATTCAACTTCTACCTTTTATGTTGTAGCAAAAGCAAAATTTCTTCTCATTAGGGAAGCATTATTTCAAAGTGACTCCATCTGCTAATTCAAATGTCATTAGATAACTTTCCAAATTAAGACAATTAATTCTGCATATTTTCTAAATACCTTAGTAATTAGCAGAAACAGGCACAAAATTAAAAATGTGCCCATGTCTGAATTAATGTGCCCATGTCTAAATCATTTCTGCATTTAGTTACATTGCAGTCATGATTTTTGAAGAAGCTCTTAGGATGGGTTGAAAGAATAGAAATGAGGTTATGACCGGGTGCCAAGAAACGGGCATTTGAACTGATGTCACCTGGTAACTATGAAGATTTTTCAAGTTGCTTCAAAACTAACTGGTGATGATTGAAAAAATGATCTGCCCAACACCTGTAAGTAGATGCTGTTCCAAACAAAAAGCCTGGGGCAATTTCTGCAATATTTTGACATTTCCAGTCAGTGGATTTACTTCTGAACATACCTGTACTTTATTTGACAAACATTAAAAATGAAGAGGTGTCATTTGGGGATACTGTTAAAGTTTCTAGACAATCCTTTCTAAATAGTGTTTAAACTGACACGAAACCAGAAAGATAATGGTTAGATGAAGAGCTTGAGAGGCAGTTATTGAGTTTTCTTCGAAGAAACGACTTATATTTTTTTTTCCTCAAACAAAAGTTTGGGTTAGAAGACAGTGGTGCCAGGATTAACCAATGGACATGACAGAACTCAAAGGGAGGCAAGGCTCTCTCTCTCTCTCTTTTTTTTTTTCTGTTTGTCTCTTTTTCTGAAATTCACTCTTTGCATCGTTTCCTCCTCCTCCATGTAAAGACAACTTCTGTGAATGGGTTGCTTGTAGAAGGCTATGAAATTAGTCCCAAGCCCTTAGGAAAACCACCTGAAGGGTCAAGATAGACCTAGAACTATTGTTTGCCTAGTTCCATTATCAAATTGCAGAAAATGTTTGTGCAACTTTAACTGGGATTTGATTTTGACATTTATCAAAAAGTGACCCTTCCTTTTATTTTCCTTCCAATTATTTTTATGCCAGTTTATCATTCCACATGGTTGCATAAAATCTGTCCCTATTACTAATCTTATCTGTCAGTGAGAATAGAATAATAAGGGGCTTCCTTCACTTCATGCAAGCAAATCAGTGGTGGGATTTATTTATTTTTACTACCGATTCTGTGGGCATGGCTTGGTGGGCGTAGCAAGGGAAGGATACTGTAAAATCTCTAGTCAGAGGTGGTATTTGCCAGTTGTCTGGACTACTCAAAATTTTCGCTACCAGTTCTCCAGAATTGGTGAAAACCTGCTGAATACCACCTCTGAACCACATGATTATTAAACAGATGCTTCACCTCTGAATCATAGGTCACCAGATTCAGGCTATGCCTAGATGTTGCTCATAAACAATCTCGTTATAGCACATGAAACTAGGTTTTGTACAAGAGCACAGATGATCTATTGGAGCCTTCTGGACCAAATTTTCACAATTCATTCTATGTAGCTTAATTCAATTAAAATTTAGATAACATCACTTGGTTGTAAGTTTAAATGTTGTTATATTTAATATAATTTTATTGTTGATTGTAAGTCAATGTACTGTAGGCTGCTTCCTGGACCTTACTTATTAATATTAGATTGGTTGCTTTATAAGTGTATTTAACTTGGTCTCAAACTTTATTTTATTATCTACTAAGATAGATAGTGTATGTGTGTGTGTTGACTTTTCCTCCATACAGTTGCCCCAAGTTTTAAGTTTTGGTTACTGAAAAATCCCAACCATCATCAGGTGATGGGAAAGACATTGAAAAAAACAACTTTCTCAAACTTTATGCCACCATCCAGTTGTGACTTAGATTTGTGCAGTCTAGGCATGGTACCTTAACCAAATATATCTTAAATGCTCTGCCTGTGGAAGTAGGCATTAAGTTTAAAGAGACAGTTCTGGCATGCTGTTTTAATTAATGTAGACTAATATTAATGATCATATTATTACATAAATGTGATGAGAATTCAGGGAGGCATATAACATTGTATGAGTTATGTTTCCCAAAGCCAATATTATTAAAACCTGCCTTCCACCCCTCCAGCACATACATTTGCTTTCTGAGATAATATGGAGTCTTAATTAGTCCATCAAGAGCATCAAAAACATATGCTTCATTTGTGGGCAAGATATAGAACAGTATTGTAATTAATTTCATGTTATAGTTCCAGATAAATAGATTGGGATATCTGTAGGAGGCTAAAGGAAGTTCAGTGAGATGAACATCTCTTCTCATGTCATATAATAATACTGGCACTCAGGATATTTTTAAAGCACAATAAAATAAAAAGGGGCATTATTTGCACATGTCTGGAGCATTCTGATTGCAGGTTTAACATATCATTACTTAAATCCAAGCATCAGCAGATGAAGTGATTTATCTGGTCTTAGAACAAAAACAGTATTCTACTGGATAGAACCCCTGCCCTATCTAGTCCAACAGGTTTGTTGGCCAATCACCTGTACAAGGAAGCCCACTAATCTCCCAGCAAATTTCTTTCAGATATTGTCTCCATGGCCTCAGGACTAAGTGTTTCAATGCTAGGATTTATGTTGGGATGCCCTTAAACATGTTTTTTTATTTTTTAAAAACTGCAGGGATATCTTTTAAAAAAGAAGTAAAATGAAAGTGTTCCTTACTCATTTCTACTCAATCATTCTTTCTTCACATACTACAATACATATGCACCCAAGCAATTTATAAGTATTACAAATATTTTCTGACACCTTCTAAAGATTTAATTCATCTGTCGATAGGCTGGAAAGCCTGATCAAAAATGCCTCTCTGCATGTCTATATGAGTGTTTGGATCTATATCTATATTTATTATCTCTTCATCAATATCATCTACATGTATCAATATCATCTCTCTCTCTCTCTCTCTCTCTCTCTCTCTCTCTCTCTCTCTCTCTCTCTCTCTCTCTCTCTCTCTATATATATATATATATATATATATATATATATATATATATATATGTATATATATATATTACAGTATTTATTTATTGTGCAAAACAGCTTGATGAAAAATTAAATTTCACACTATAATTAGTTTAATAATTTGCATTGAATTATGCCATTAAAGCTGTACTAATTAAATTATAAGGTTGGGGAAAAGGGAAATCTTTTTTGTTTATTAACTTAGTACTAAATTAACATTTATTTTATTTTCTGTGTTATACATTCTTTAACAAAAATCTGCTAAATATGGTAATACTTGTTTGTGTTTGTATGTGTGCATGTGCGTTTCATATTTGTTTGGGAAAAGATCTTCAGTAGAAATTGGAACTATAATTATAGAAATGTTTCCACTTTTACCGTATTCTTTATGTCCAGGTTGATTTGTTCATACAGGTAGCAGCATCAATCCAACATTGGTTGTAAATAAAAAAGTATGGCAAGTTGCATTTGATCAATACTTGGGTAGAAGGCCAAAAGGAAACTCTGCTAGAATAGCCTAGTAGAAACTCTTCCAGAATAGCCTAGCAAATGAGAGAAGAAAAAAAAAAAAACTTTCCGAAAAGGGAAGTTCAGTCTCACTAGTTAGATCAGACCAGGATATTAACTTCACAGGAAGGCTAAAACTGATTTTATTGGGATTGGCTTTAATAACAAAATCTTACAAGCAGGGGTGCTATTCAATCAGTATAATAACTGATTCAGTGAGCGTGTGTGCTCCACATTTTAAAAAAATGAATACTTACCTTAAGTGCAGCAATAAAGCACAGGAAAGAGCGTGGGCGGGTGGGCGGGCCCACATGCTCATCGGGGTGAAATGGTTTGGAGCCAGCTAATCATCAGAACAAGGTGTTCACCCAAACCGATCTGAACCAGGAGAATTCCACTCCTGCTTACAAGTCTCCTTGTGCCATACCTTTTTCTCCTCCTTTTATTCTAGTGAATCAGGATAGCATCTATCAGAGCCACTTCCAAAGTTATCTCTTTTCTACAGACCATTTTAGCTCTTTGTCTGGTTAACGAGTCTTACCGGTCAACAGGCATAGATTTCAATACTTTTTTAAACAATTGGTTAAAGAAATACTAACGTTGACAGTGATGTAGACTTTCCAGGAAGGTAACAAGACTTTAGTGCTCCACTGTTTTGGGGAGGTAAATTTTGTAACAGATCACAAAATTCAGTAACAGTCTCTCCATGGACATAAAAACAAAATGCAGAAAAATCATAATTAACTATCCAGGTACTTTGCCTTATTCCTGAAAAATCATGTGTTATACTATAAAGTATAATATAAAATTAATTATTGATGAAAGTATCTTAGCCTCACTTTTTTTAAAAAAAGATGTTTTTATTGCTGCAGTGAAATTTCAGAAGCTAATTTTAAACATCACAGGGATATATTCATGTTTTTCAGAAAAATGCAATGATATTTTTGTTAAATTAATTCCGATTGTCCTCCCTGTTTCTTCAGTAAACATTTGTAGTAAACATCCATATGCCTTTGCATTTAGGTGACTAATGAGTCCAGTACTTCTGGCTTTTCATTCTTACATAGAGGCTTGTTGCTGACTAGAATAAGAAGAGTTTTAACAGGAGAAATTTCTTCTTTCAAATGCTGTCAGTCACAATGTAATGATAACTGCTGGATTCTTTTTTATCTCGTAGAACATGTTGCTCTTTGATATTTCATTAATGGAGCTTCAGATTTTTCTGAATAATAAACTTATCTCGAGAAGAGAAATTCTACAGAAATATTTGTATGTGAACATTTGGGAGTGAAAACCTGGAGGTTTATCTGTGTTATCAGGGTTACCTGAGTGATGCAAATGAGTGTGGAGCCTTCTTGGAACAGTTGAAAGGACAAAACAGTCTGCAACACAGTCTACAATCTAGAACACAGTCCTTTCAGCAGTTCCAATAAGGCTCCACACACATTTGCACTAAACAGATGACCCTGATGACACAGATAAACCTCCAGGCGACCTTAACTACTCTCTAAACAAACGCAAATTGTTATGAACTAATAAAAACGCTTAAATAAAGTTTATCAAAGCTTAAAGAAAAAGCAGGGTTCTAATCCTGCACTTCTGATTGGCCGATAATAGCGATATCGGATTGGTCTGTTCTGGGGAATCTGATTGGTTGTTAATGAGCCACTCTCATTGGTTCAAGGGTTTAATGCTTCCATGTTCTCATTGGTTAATAGGTCAGCAGCCTGCCCTATAAAAGGGCTGCTGCTGCCCTAGGTTTTTGCTCTGTTCACAATGATTAATAAAGAATTAGAGTTCATTGTTCACTGCCTCATCTCCGTTCCTTGCACCCATGCGCAGAACTTAACACTGGCGACGAGGGTGGGATGCGGAGACATCAGAGCTGACTGAACACTACAGAGCACCAAACAGAGTACATGGCTGAAGGCACATTGACAATGGAACCATGTCTGGAGGTGCCATACCACCCACTCCATTTGACCCAGCACAAGAAGACTGGGACTCATACATAGATCGCTTCCAGATGTTTCTGGAGACCAACAACTTGAAGGATGCCACTACGGGGAAAAAGCGAGCAGTGTTCCTGACCCATTGCGGGCCTGCCGTCTTTAAGATAGCCAAGGCACTAGTGAAACCGGCTGAGGTGAAAACCATGGACTGGGACGTCCTCGAGTCCCTTCTACGGGCCCACTATGCACCCGCCATACCAACGCTTGTCCGAAGACATGAATTTTACCAGAGGGACCAGCGGAAAGGAGAGAGCGTTGCAGATTTCATCGCGGATCTCCGGAACCTGGGAGGCCTCTGTGGGTTTACAGACCTCAAAGAAGCTCTGAGAGACCGAATAATTCTGGGATTAGATGACCAGATGGTGCAGAGCAAGTTCATGGCAAAAGGGGACATCGACCTTGCTGATGTCATCAAAGACGCTACTGCAGCAGAAGCAACCAGGAAGTCGGCTGCCCGAATGTGCCGCACCAACGCACCGCTCTGTCAACTCGCCAGTGATAACTCACCTCGTCTAGAGAGGCACACAACAGCGACCCACCACGAGGACCTCGAATCACCATCAGAAAGTGATGAGGAGGAGGTCAACCAGCTCCAGTCTGAACGTGACCAACGCCACCAGTGAAATCAAAGACTACCGCACCAATGCGCGGGTTGTGGGGCAAACCACCCGCAATCAGACTGCAAATTCCTCAACGCGCTTTGCCATTTCTGTGGGAAAAGAGGCCACAGCGGAAAGGTCTGTAGAAGCAAGCAAGGATCCAGCCCACTTCAGAGGGGAAACAACTACCGCCAGTCCACAGAAAATCGCCCAGCGAGTCGGGAACATTTGAACTGCCAATGGAACAACCACTCCTACAGAAATAAAACACTGGCCATTTTATCGAGAAGAGAAGAGGCACACCAGACCATTACAATCAGTCACGCCTCATCGCTAGATGCAAAGAAAATCCGAGTGAATGTCGCCATCGAAAATCAGCCTTGTGTGAGGGGAGTTGATTCAGGATCGTCCCTCTCGATGGTTTCCTGGAAGACTCTTAAACAATTAATCCCTGCCGTCCGGCGTCAAGACCTCAGAGCCCAAAGAATCATACTCAAGGATTATCAGGGGAACCGAATTCCGGTCATTGGATCCAGCCAAGTCCAAGTATCATTCAAAAATCGTACTGCGTCATTACCACTCACCATCATCGACCATGACCAGCCTAGCTTGTTAGGCCTTCAATGGTTCGCCCCACTTGGGATCGAGGTAGCCAGCATTCACCAAACCAGAAGCAACGACTGGGAGGAGGCCATCGTCCAGGAATTCCAGGACGTTTTCACAGACAAACTAGGCGAGTACAAGGGGACCCCGATATCATTTAACCTTAACCCTGAAGTAGTCCCCATCCGCCTTAAGCCTCGTCGAGTACCTTTTGCCCTTAAACCAAAGATTGACGAGCAACTTGATAAATTAATAGCCCAAGGTGTTTTATAACCAACTGACCACTCTTGTTGGGAAACTCCAATTGTAGCACCTATCAAACCGGATGGATCGTTAAGGATTTGTGAGGACTACTGGGCTACCCTTAATCATGCTCTTCAATAGAACGCTTACCTGGTACCGGTGGTACAACACCTTCTCCATTCCCTGAGGGGCGGAAAAGTCTTCACTAAATTGGATTTAGCACAGGCCTACCAACAACTGCCTGTAGATAAAACAACCGCAGAGGCACAGACAATAGTTATGCACCAAGGCGCCTTTAAGTGCAACTGACTCCAATTCAGAGTGAGCGTAGCCCCAGGGATTTTTCAAAGTCTGATGGAGAGACTCTTGCAAGGGATCAAGGGGGTCGTGCCATATTTTGATGACGTTTTAATTGCTACCCCAAATAGAGAAATACTAGAAAAGCGGCTTAAACTGGTTTTCCAGAAATTTAAAGACTCTGGCCTTAAGGTCAAAAAAAAATAAATGTCAACTGTGTACAGACAAAGTAGAGTTCCTGGGGTACCTAATCGATAAACAGGGCATCCACCCCACTAACAGCAAACTGAAAGCAATCAAAAATGCCCCAAGAGTCAGAAATAAAAATGATCTCCAAGCTTTCCTGGGGCTCATTAACTTTTACAACATCTTCTTGCCCCAGAAAGCGACCGTAGCTGAGCCCCTCCATAGATTTCTCAACAAAAAGGCAACCTGGGTCTGGGGACACCATGAGGAGCACGCATTCCGACAAGTGAAAAACTTACTAACCTCAGATGCTGTTTTAATGCAGTATAACGAGACTCTACCTTTAACAATTACATGTGACGCGTCACCATTTGGAGTAGGAGCCATTTTGAGTCATGTGTTACCAAATGCTAGTGAGGCCCCTATTGCCTATTTTTCAAGGTCCTTGTCAAAGCTGAACGTAATTATAGCCAGATAGACAAAGAGGCTCTTGCTGTTGTATCTGCTGTGAAACGGTTTCATGAATATATATATGGACGAGTTTTTTCTATTGTTACCGACCATAAACCATTGTTAGGGATTATAGCGGGAGACAAGCCAACCCCCTATATATTGTCACCTAGAATGACTCGCTGGTCGGAGTTTTTAGCTGCGTACAACTATAAATTACAACACTGCCCGGGGAAAGCCATTCCCCACGCTGATGCATTGAGCCACGCCCCACTTCCAGAAACCGTCAATGACCCAGCTCCAACCCTTACGACACTCCAGATTGAAACACTCCAGTCACCACCGCTAACAGCCAGAGACATTGCAATTGAAACACAACGAGATCCTGTCTTATCACGAGTTCTTAGCTGGGTCGAAAGAGGATGGCCAATAGAACAAACATCTGACGATTTCACCCCATTCAGAAACTGGCAAACAGAACTGTTTTCTCAAAAAGGCTGCATCCTATGGGGGGATAGAGTCGTCGTCCCAGAGCGGTTACAATGAGCAGTATTGAAAACATTGCATGACGGTCACCTCGGCATCGTGCGTATGAAAGCGCTTGCACGAAGCTACGTGTGGTGGCCGGGCATTGACAAACAAATCGAAGCCTGGGTAAAGACTTGCTTAAAGTGCCAAGAAGTCAGCAGTACCCCACCTAGAGCAACTCCAACAGAATGGAAAACCCCCCGGGGCCCGTGTTCCCGCATCCACATTGATTTTGCGGGACCTACTAAAGGACATACATTCCTCCTAACAGTGGATGCCTATTCCAACTGGCTCGAGATCCACAAAATGAAAAATACTACAACGGAGTCCGTCATCCAAAAATTGAACAGGCTATTCGCAACGCACGGACTGCCAGACATCCTGGTCTCCGACAACAGACCCGAGTTCACCGCCCTGGTGTTTGAACAATACTTAGCAGATCGGAGCATCCGCCATGCACTAACTTCATCAGGGCACCCTGCGGCTAACGGCAGGGCCAAGCGGATGGTACAATTTGTTAAAAAAAACTCTCTATAAAATGGACTATGGGGACATTGATGAAAAAATAAACAGAATACTCCTACTCCAACACATCACTCCGCACAGCATCACCAACAAGACGCCAGCTGAACTACTGATGGGATGCAAGCTATGTTCCCACCTCGACCGACTTCACCCTTTCTACGAGCCAGAGAAACCCTGCGGATCCAGCGGGAAATGCCGCGAGTTCAAGGTAGGTGACTTAGTTTTCACTAAAAACCTCTCTGGCGAACCTTTATGGATCAAAGCAACCGTAATTCAAACCACCGGGCCCAGATTGTACTGTGCAAACCTGCGACGGAAAAGTATAGAAATGCCATATAGATCAGCTTCGCTCTAGGCTACAACCCAGTTCCCACGATTCCTGGGACTCCCAAACTGAGGGGGGAGGGGATGTCGAAGAAACCGAATTCGAGATGGGGGAGAGCAGAAGCAAAGGAAGTCAGTGAGCAGGCACAATTAATGAAGAAGAATCAGGGAGGGGTGTGGCCTCACCACAGAGGAATACCTCAATGGAGGTTAGCCTGCTAAGATCAGAGGACAACAACAATGACAGAAATAGCGACACCGAGTCGTCCAGCGAGAATGAGGAACCGCTGGTACCAGATATGTCCAAAAACGTCCCACCGAAGCTGGACTGCAGACGGAAACTGGTGGGACAGTGCAAATCTAATAGACAGTTAAAGCAACCCACATATCTTAGAGATTACATCACTGCACCCCTCAAATGGAACACGGGGGGAAGGGGTGTTATGAACTAATAAAAACGCTTAAATAAAGTTTATCAAAGCTTAAAGAAAAAGCAGGGTTCTAATCCTGCACTTCTGATTGGCCGATAATAGCGATATCGGATTGGTCCGTTCTGGGGAATCTGATTGGCTGTTAATGAGCCATTCTCATTGGTTCAAGGGTTTAACACATCCATGTTCTCATTGGTTAATAGGTCAGCGGCCTGCCCTATAAAAGGGCTGCTGCTGCCCCAGGTTTTTGCTCTGTTCACGATGATTAATAAAGAGTTGAAGTTCACAGTTCACTGTCTCATCTCCGTTCCTTGCACCCATGTGCAGAACTTAACACAAATGACCAGCTGTCTGGAAGGAGTATAAATCCTTCCATTCCCCACCATCCAATCAGAGCTGAAGAAGCTTCTTGGATTAGAAGTGAAACATCTTCAAAGAAGAACCAGAAAGTCAAGTTGTCTCTTGAAAAAGCACTTTTGGGACATACCTGCATTTGTTTGAAACTCACTCACTCACTCACTCACTCACTCATTCATTCATTCAGTTTTACTCCTTTTTTATAAATAATCCAAGGAGATGAAGGTTCTTAATATTACTTCATCCTCCAATTTTCTCCACACAACATATTTTTGCAGTGGGTTGGGCTAAGAGAGAGTGATTGGCCCAAAATCACCCAGCCATGTTTCATGTCTGAGGCAGGACTAGAACTTATAGTCTGCTGCCTTAATAATTGCAGTATTTAGCACAGATAGCTGTACTTATATACAAGCTAACATGAATACAACTACATGACCAATGTGGATTTTGGACAGAGAAAGATATCATGCAGTTTCCTTCATGGGCATCAGCTATGTCAGCATCCCAAGTAACAACCTCCAGAGAAAAAAGATTCCAAGAATATCATCTTCCCAAAGATCCATTTTATTAGAGGTGTCATATTGGCACATCTGGGGAAATCCCGAACCTGAGAGTTCCAGGTTTTTCCTAGCTCAAGATATTCCATTTAATAACTGTAGGACAATAACCAGTACTCAAGATATTGAAAGAAAAGTTTTGAATTATTTTAACAAATAAATATTGCTGTGAAGAAAAGAAAAAATATTTGGTGATATAATGCAAATTCATATCCGAGATCTTATCCACAATTGTTTTCCTGGAAGTGATTTGGAAGCTCATATCAGAAAATATTCTTCCTCTCCACTTCTGCAAATTTGGAAATTTTACTCACATCTCCAATTCCTAAATTCTTTTTTTTTTTTTTTTTTGGTAAAAGTTTTATTGATTTTAACAACAAACAAAAAACATATAAGACATAAAACATGACATAAAAAAAAAATTATAAAAAAATTATAACATTCTTCATAAATTTACAGTGTATTGGTTGGTTTACCACTCCCTTTTGTGCATTCATTTCATAGTCATCAGAATAATTATATTACATAATAACTCACATTATCAATCATCAATAAAATTTCCCAATATCATTATTGAACAATCATTTGACTATAATTTTACTAATTCATACTTAAGCGAGATAACTATAATTAAGTTAAATTATTTTATGACAAATCATGAAATCATACCAAATCTATCTTAATAAAATATTCTTTAAAATTATCAAAACCAAGAAAAATTATATATTCATTATTTCCTAAATTTCTAAATATTCTATTATCAAATTATATTATCTAACCATTGATAAAAAAGATCCCAAACTTCATAAAATTGTTTATCTTCTTGTTCTCTAATTTCAAATGTCAATCTACTTATTTCAGCACATTCCAATATTTTCTTAATAATTTCTTCCTCTCATGGTATTTTCTCACTCTTTCAATTTTTAGCAAATACAATCCTAGCTGCTGTTAATACATTTACAATCAGATACTTTAAATTTTTATTATATATATCAGGTACGATTCCCAATAAAAAAATCTCTGGTTTCAAATCTATGTGTTTCTTTATCATTTTTTCCAGCCATATGCAAATTCTAGTCCAATATTTCCTGGCCTCCTCACAAGTCTACCTCATATGGTAATATGAGCCAGGTATCTGATGACATTTCCAGCACTTTTTAGATTTATTCTTGAACATTCTTGCTACTCTCGTCGGGGGAAAATGCCACCTGTAAAACATCTTATACAAATTTTCTTTATATGCTGTTGACATTGTCATTTTATAATTTTGTGACCACAATTTTTGCCATTTCTCTAAATCAATCCCATATCCAAAATTCTTCCCCCAAGCAATCATTGTTTCTTTAACTTGTTCTTCCTCTAATTTAATTTCCAACAAATAACTATATAGTTTTTTAATCACTTTTTCATCAATACCTGTCAAAATCCTATCGAAGTCAGTCAATTTATCATAAAATCCTTCTGTTTTAGAATCTTTAAGATACCTTGCATGTATTTGCGCATATGAAAACCAATTCATCTTTATACCTTGTTCTTCTAAATTTTGCATTGTTTTAAGTTCATCCTTTTCATCCAATATTTCCCCATATCTAACTGATTGTTCCTTCTTATAAGTTATAGGATACAAAAAAGCTTCAATAGTTGATAACCAAACTGGAATTTTCAAATAACATTGTTTCTTAGTTCTCTCCCAATTCAACCATAACGATTCCCATATATAATGCCTTCTAAAATAACCCTGTGATTTAGTTCCCTTATACCATAAAAAAGCATGCCAACCCAATAATAAATCATGACCTTCTATTGTCAACAATCTAGTCTTTCTTAACATTATCCATTCTTTAACCCACATTAAATTTGCAGCTTGATAATACGATTCCCAATTAGGAAGGCCAAATCCTCCTCTAATTCTAGCTTCCTGTAAAAGTTTTAATTTTATTGTCGCTTTCTTGCCTTGCCATATATACTTCAACACAATTTTATTTAGTTCTTCGAAGAAATCCTTGCTTAACCTAATTGGTATTGTTTGAAACAAATATAAAATTCTGGGTAAAATATTCATCTTGATTGTTGAAATTCTACCAATCAATGACAATTGTAGGTTTACCCATTTTTTCAGGTCGGATGCTATTTGCTGTTTAAGCTTAATATAATTATTCTCTTTCAATGTAGTATCCCCAAATATTTAACTTTGTTCGTAACTTGAATTTTCAATAAATCTGCCAGCTCTTCTCTTTGTCTTAATAACATGTTCTTTGTCAGAATCTTTGTTTTGTCTTTATTTATTTTTAAACCAGCCATCTCACCATATGTCTCTGTCTTTTCCAATAGCTTTAGAGCTGTCTCTAAAGGGTCTTCCAAAATAAAGACCAAATCATCCGCAAAGGCTTGCAATTTGAATTCCTCCTTTCTGACTTTCATTCCTTTTATGTTTATATCCTCTCTAATATTTCTATTTAAAACTTCCAAGGTCAATACAAATAACAAAGGAGATAATGGGCATCCTTGTCTTGCACCTTTTTTAATATTAATAGAGTCTGTGAATTCTCCATCTATCATTACTTTTGCCGTTTGCTTATAATATACGGCTTCTATTACTTGGATAAATTTTCTAGCAAAGCCCATCTGTTCCAATAGTAATAAGGAATTCCTAAATTCTAAATTCCTAAATTCTTATATATCAAGCAAAAGGTATTAAGAATACAGTTCATTATGTACTGCACAGTTTGCATTTTTTCAATTTTGACTCAGTTTATTTATGTCTCCCATTTTATTTATTTATTTATTTGATTTGATTTGTCAATCGCTTACAAAATAATAGGTATAAGTATAAACATGAGTAAGAATACAGAAAATAGGTACGATTAAATGGGGACAATAGGACAGGGACGGGAGGCATGATGGTGCACTTATGCATGCATCTTACAGACCTCTTAGGAATGGGGTGAGGTCAGTAGTGGTTAGTTTGAGGTTAAAGGAGTGGGGGTTAGAGGATGTAACAACAGAGTCAGGTAGTGCATTCAAGGCATTGATCACTCTGTTGCTGAAGTCATACTTTCTGCAATCAAGTTTGGAGTGGTTAACATTGAGTTTGTATCTGTTGTTTGCTCTTGTATTGTTGCGGTTTAAGCTGAAGTAGTCATTGACTGGTAGGACATTGTAGCAGATAATTTTGTGTACTGCGCTTAAGTCCAACCATAGGCGGCATAGTTCAAGATTGTCCAAACCCAAAATGTTTGATGTATCCCATTTTTATGTTTGATGTATCCCATTTTTGCATCAATGATAAAGAGCAATCTATGAAAAAAGAATGCACTGGCTAAGGATCAAAAGATGGAGCTCCAGAGATATATCTGAGAAATGTACTGTGATGTACTGTGTGACACATAATGAGACATTCCAAAGTGTGGTCCAAAGTTGGGAAGAACTATTCAACAGCTGATTATAAGATAATTGGTCAGATTAATCTAAACTAAAAGAATAAAGATTGTGGTAATTTTAATCTATCTTTTAGCAATGTGTGACTACTTCTTCCACACCCTTTAGCCTACCAATTCAAGATATGCTACACATGAGATGTAAGATTTGTCGTAAACATTATTTTTGAAGTGTGCAGAGAGGTGCCCTTCTGTCAGTTTAATTTAACTTAATTCATCTGTCTAAAATTCTCTTTTTACACAACACATTTATGCAGAAAAAAAGCTTGTCATTCAGCCATCAAAGAAACCAAGTATTTTCAATCTGCAGTTGCATAAATTACTTACTTGAAGAAAGAGCCTTAGGGCACTACAAAATGTAAAATGGTAGACATTACTGCAATGTTTAAAGGGGAGATATCTTCTTGCTTCTCTCCACACTTCCCTAGTTTTAGCATAAAAAGGTCTCCCAGAATGCACCAAGGGAATGAGGAAACACACAAACACAAAACCACCAACATTGAGATATTGCTTTCTCCTAACGCAAGTAGTAATATCTTTACTAGAGCTGAGCTTACTTTAAAGATGATTTAGAAGACATTCTTTATATCGTCCACAAGTACAGAATTTCTGCGCTATTCATTACAGCAGTCCAACTAATTTCATGCTTTTTTGAGAGCCTGAAAAAAGAATGCTACTACTTTGAGACATTTATTTTTTAAAGTAGTATCACCTTCTTTCCAGGCTTCCATGATAAGTTTGTAAAAAAAAAAATCAGGCTGCTTGAGATGATGTGAAACTTATGTAAGATCCATATTCCTTCGAATCATTTTTGAAGTATGCAAAGCTGATGTTTAGACTCAAAGACCTTTTATAATCAATTTCCCTCTGCCTTTTGAAGATTCAGTATGTTCTATATCTTGTAATCCTGTTCACAGGAAGTTGTCTTTCCAAGAGAACTCCCCAGCATATGTATATGCAATATTAGAAACAGGTTTTCATTATTTAATGATTATTGTTCTTCACATGTTTTTCCTACAAAAATAGGCATAAAAAGTATTTAATATTCTGCTTGGAGAAGTTTATAGAAGAACTGATACTGAAGTCAGGGCTATGGACAGGTTAGATTGTAAATGGGTACTAAATATTTTTAAATCACGCAAGCACTGTATACTTTGCTTTGTTGACATCAGTTTAGCAATAAAATATGATTTCTAAACATCAAAAGGAGTCTATGTTCAGTCCATTCAAATCAATAATATTGATAGTATTAATACTGATCTTATTAACAGGTGGCATAAAATGCTTTTTGTAGACATACATTATACTTTCCTATAATACACAGATTCTAGCCAAGATGGCTGTAATCAAATGGATATTAGCATGCTCCAGTACCCTTGTAATACTTTCATCTTGATAATTGTAGTTGCTACTTTAATTGGTACTATTAGAAGCAGAAATTGGAGGATCATTTGTGTTCGGATTATCAGAAAGAGCTTGTGATTTGTCTGGAAGGCACCTAAGAAATTTCTACCACAATCTTCACTTACTAAGACAATATTAAGATGGGATGGTTTTTCTTCTTGAGAAAGTATGTAAGAAAAGAAACTCTTTGAAAAATTTGGGAAGTCAGCTCACATATCTATAATTAAAAATTCTTCAATAGTGTAAATCAAAGTAAAATAAGATTCCTGCGTTATTTTACTCCAGCCAAGTCAATTTATCTGTGATTAGTATGTCTGAGAAAGACTAGCTGCTGCTGTTTTAGAAGACCTAATGTAGAAAATTTTGATTCTGCCCAAAGATTATAAGAGCTCATGGTATTTCAGCTTGTCCTTTTCATACAGCTGATCACCATCAATAATTTCTTGAGATTTTGTGGAAAGATTCACTGCTCAGAATGAAGGGGCATTTTTATTCTTTCTAGAAATTCAGATCTTAGGTGAAGCAACATTTAAATACCTCCCACCTTTTCTGTAACTGGTAAATATGTGCCATGGAATAGAAACTCAGCACATACATGTTAATAGGGTAATAAAGTACTATAGTTGAGTCAGGAAAATTGCAGGAAAATGAGAAAAGTCTTCCACACAACCAAAGACAGAGCCAAAAGAAACAAGGAAGATTCTAGACAGGCACAAAGGTTCACAAACTAATTTAAGGAACTAAGGATTGTATGCTGGAGGGGGGAAGGAGATGCCACACATGAATCAATAAATGCTTAATAAAGATCATTAAGAGCTTGAAGTAAAGTGTAGGGTTCTGGCCCTGCACTTCTGATTGGCTGATAATAGTGACATCAGATTGGTCCGTTCAGGAGAATCTGATTGGCTATTAACGAGCCTCTCCCATTGGTTAATGGAGCTAGCGCTCCCTGTGTTTTCATTGGTTAAATAACTTAAGAGTTGTCTATATAAAGGGGCCCATCGTGACCATTGAGCTGAGCTGTTTTCACATGTAAATAAAGAGTTGAATTTCACTGTTTCACTGGCTCGTCTCCATCCTTGCACCCATGCTCAGAACATAACACATATGTCCTTAAATAAGGAATGAAACAGGCTTTCAAATAAAAATGGACTGTGTTTGACCACAAGAACTGAAGAGAAGGGGGAAAGCAGAAAAACACAAAGATCTAGAAAATTGCAAAGTCCATAACATAGAGAAATAAAGTATAGATCTATACATTCTAGATTAACTGAAATAGAAGTAATTTACATACAAAATTACATATGTAATTTAATACATATACATATATGTGTATATACTTCTGCATGCATACACACACAATAACAGAGTAAAAAATAAATAAAATTGGATGCAAATATAGAATTGGCATAAAGTTTAAAAATAAGAAGT
Organism: Hydrophis major; assembly: GCA_033807585.1. Lineage (NCBI taxonomy): Eukaryota > Metazoa > Chordata > Lepidosauria > Squamata > Elapidae > Hydrophis > Hydrophis major. The sequence continues at coordinate 64,746,346 of CM066330.1, forward strand.
AGGGTAATTACCAGCACTTTACCTTTGTATAATAAAGGACCCACTGGTTGTACAAAAGTACTGTTTCTGTGGTTTAAATCAGGTCACTAACAGTTTCTTTAGATTTATGGTAATAAATGAAGTTTAATAGAAGACTACTGAACAAATTGAATAAAGAGAGCAAAAGTTTCCTCATGTGTTCTTCTTTGTTCTAGAGCAGTTCAACACCAAAGAAGGATGTTCAGCACAGCAAAAAATAGGGCTCACAAGAAGAATCTTCAATATTTCCAGGGGTGGGTTTCTACCGGTTCTGTCCACCTCTGTAGAACCGGTAGCTCTGAAGAGCAGCAGACATAGAACCGGTTCTATGTCTGCTGATTTTTTTGCCCATCTGCCTACCCAGGCTCTTACCTGATCTTTATTTCCTGAATTTTCAATTTCAGCTGCCAAACAAGGCACAGCTGTAGTTTAAAAAGCAGGAAAAAAGGGCTGTTTCAAAGGCTTCTTCTCTGCACGCAGCATGCTGATGACGATTTACAGGCATGTGGCTTGCAGTGTGCAGGGAAGCTCATAAATCCTGAACCAGTAGTTAACCCTGTTGTATCCCCCTTGCATTTTTGCATGCTTTCAAACTGCTAGGTTGGCAGAAGCTGGGACAAGTAATGGGAACTCACTCTGTTAAATGGCACTAGGGATTTGAACTGCCAACCTTTCTGATCAACAAGGAAAAAAGGGCTGTTTCAAAGGCTTCTTCTCTGCACGCAGCATGCTGATGACGATTTACAGGCATGCGGCTTGCAGTGTGCAGGGAAGCTCATAAATCCTGAACCAGTAGTTAACCCTGTTGTATCCCCCTTGCATTTTTGCATGCTTTCAAACTGCTAGGTTGGCAGAAGCTGGGACAAGTAATGGGAACTCACTCTGTTAAATGGCACTAGGGATTTGAACTGTCAACCTTTCTGATCAACCTTTCTCAGCGTCTTAGCCACTGAGCCACCACGTCCATCCATGGCCATAGACAAATGCTAATGAGTGACTGAACAAAAGGGATTTTTTTTGTAATAGTGCACAGTAGCCAGTTGAAGTGGATGGTCTATGTACAATGAAATAAAATGCAGAAGTGAATCATATCAAGTTAGACAGAATAGATTCAAAAACATTACTTTTGACAGATAACAAGAAAAATAGATAGTGGCAGTAGGCACTGTATAGAGTATAAAGTATAGTATATAGTATGCATATATAACAAAACAGATAGTCACTTCCTGACTGCAAATACATTGGAATGAATGCCCAAATGCAACTTCATTAAAAATCAAACTGAACTATTAAAATAGGCAAAATCTAAGGTTTTTTTTTTTTTAACTTCATTTGTGACTTGCATAAGCTGGATCATTCTCCAAAGGATCATCATTATTAAATCAAACAATTGTTTGCAAATTATGAAATTGCACCCAGTTGATCTTAACTTGCAGCTCCTCATGTTTTTTCCTATAAAATATACTGAAGCATTGCTTGAATACATTTCTATACTGCATTTGGAAATCTAGAAATTCCGCTTCAGGGCAATTGTATAATCAGACAAAATAATTTACAATAAGATACTGCAGGTAAGATAGGGTTTGTTAAATTGACATCTTCCTCAAACTTCTGCCTCTTATAAATATCCTTAGGACAAGCTCCCAAATGCCAGATTTAATGCTTGGGTTGGCATAATTCAGCAGGGAACTGAGAGACTGTATTATACAGAGGTCTGAATGTTATTACCTTCCTGTGATCCTGGAGAGTGATTTCAGCTAGTATTTAACAATATCTGATTCTTGAATATTGATAGAACTTTATAAAACTCTGAAGTGTCTAACATCCAGTCTGGCAATATGCCAAAAGTCATTGCAAGGCTAGCTTCATTGACAGAACTCCAAATGATAAATTTCAATGGGGAAAAATGCATTGACTTATTCACTTTATGGCCAATTGTTTGCACTGCAAGTTCTACAGGTTTACTAAATGTAAAAAGTATTGTTGATTTTTTTGTAAGCATGTTCTGGGCTTTTGTTGAAGCAGTTACCCTCTGAATCAATGTCTTTTATTTAAGGCAGGAAAACAATTGCTTAAAATATAACTCCCAAAGTTGCTATCAGTATTTAGTTTTTGTTTTTGTTTATCACATGGTCCCATTTATAGGGACATTGATTTTGGCATGCAAAAAACAAGGGGTGGGAGATCCAGATATATGATGCAGTGAGAAAAGAAAAGAACATCTCAAATGAATATTCTCCCTTTGGGCCTTTCAGACAGATACAGTGCATACAAGCAATCATTTAAACATCTTTATTTGTAGGCAAAGAAAAAGAACAGGCAGTTTTCTTACATTTCCCCAGGGAGTGAAGAATTTCCCAAACCTTCTTTGGGGAGGAAATGCACTTACAAAATATAATGACCCAGGCACATTCCCCCCACCCCTGTTCCTACAAAGAGTAGCAGCAAAAATAGTACAATGAAAAAGTATAGGAAAGGATAAAAACATACCGGTAATGGAAGAAAGGATTGTGAAGATGCAAGAGTTTGCAGAAATTATTAAATTGACGTTTATAAAAGACTAGAAACATTTATGGACTTTTTACTGAAAATGAATCAAATGAACTTGTGATTTTGGGATTCACTGATTAAAAAAGTTATATATGGGATGAAGGGAACTAAGATACATAATTGGGAACAGTGGAGGTGACCACCGTCATGACTATAACTATTGCAAAGCTTCTTCTGCTTTTTCCATTTTGTCTTTCTTTTTTCTTTGTTTTTTGCTATCCTTCTTTTTTTTCCTTTTTTTCTTTTATATTTCCATTTTTCTGTTTAAGTTTCTGTAGCTTTTTTTTAACACGTGTAAAATTCTGTTTCAGCATTCCGTTTCAATTATATCAATTCAATTATATATATTTCCTCAATTATATATTGGGGGAAAAATAAGCTCATTCTACTTGAAAATTATCAAAATGCAGACCTCTACAAGGTAAATGTTTTTCAAATCAATTTTGCCAAGTTAAGCAATACATATTACTATGCTTGTTACCCCAATGCTAGGCAAAGATTTATCCAATTTTATGTGTACATGCTTTGCTCATAGTTATACCTGGGGTTCTTTCTTGTTTCAACCCTTCAGAATCTGGGTTTAAATGCACCTTAGATGGATCTGAGGATTTTTTCTCCAATAAACTTTTTTTTAGATGTAATCAGTCATCAGGATGGACATCAGCATATATTTGCTAGTCTACAGCTAGCAAAGAATAATTGATTATCAGTGTTTGCATTTTGTGCCCAGGAGTTGGGTTGAACAGAGTTCTGTCAATCAATCAGTGTTTGATTGCTGGCCAGTAATTGAGTTACTTCACCTTATCACCTCATATAAGAGCCTAAACACACATCTTTTTTCCTTCTTCAGAAAAATAGAAAATAGTAAATTGCTATCATTTCCTTGTGGCCTATGCTTGCCGTGTTTGTCAATAGCTGTTGCTTTCCAAACCCTTAATCCTGATGTGTGGGTGGAGTCAGCAATTCTTCATTTTGGATCCTTTATCAAATCATGGAAACCTCCTAAACTGGACTCTTTGCAAAACCCACAGTGCTACTGAAGAAAAGCCAATTTCCAATCACTTCCTATAAAATTTGTTGAAAAATGTCAGCATGCTGCCACAATAGGATTTCAGGATTTCGGTTTCTTCGACATCCCCTCCCCCCTCGGTTTGGGAGTTACTGGAGTCGCGGAAACTAGGTTGTAGCCTCGAGCGAAGCTGATCTATATGGCATTTCCATATTTTTCCATCGCAGGTTTTCACTCGGTACGACCTGGGTCCAGTGGCTTGAATTACAGTTGCTTCGATCCACAATGGTTCGCCAGAAAGGTTGCTGGCGAAAACTAAGTCACCTATCTTGAATTCGCGGCATTTGCCGCTAGATCCGCAGGGTTTCTCTGGCTCGTAAGATGGGTGAAGCCGGTCGAGGTGGGAGCGGAGTTTGCATCCCATCAATAGTTCAGCTGGAGTCTTGTTGGTGACGCTGTGTGGAGTGATGTGTTGGAGAAGGAGTATTCTGTTTATCTAATCTTCAATGTCCCCATAGTCCATTTTGTGGAGGGTTTTTTTTAACAAACTGTACCATGTGTTCGGCTCTTCCATTAGCCGCAGGGTGTGCTGGTGAAGTTAGCGCATGGCGAATACCGCGGTCCACTAAGTATTGTTCAAAGGGTAGAGCGGTAAACTGGGGTACGTTGTCGGAGAAGAGAACATCTGGCAGTCCATGCGTTGTGAATAATCTGTTCAACTTCCGGATTATGGACTCGGTTGTGGTACTCTTCATTTCGTGGATCTTGAGCCAGTTTGAATAGGCATCCACTGTTAATAGGAACATATGTCCCTTAGTAGGTCCCGCAAAGTCAATATGGATGTGGGACCACGGTCCCTGAGGTGTTTCCCATTCTGTTGGAGTTGCTTTCAGTGGGGCATTGCTAACTTCCTGGCACTTATAACAAGTCTTTACCCAGACTTCGATCTGTTTGTCGATGCCCGGCCACCACGCGTAGCTTTGTGCAAGTGCTTTCATACGCACGATGCTGGGGTGGTCCTCATGCAGTGTCTTCAATACCACTCGTTGTAACCACTCTGGGACGACGACTCTATGCCCCCATAGGATGCAGCCTTTTTGAGAAAAAAGTTCTGTTTGCCGGTCCTTGAAGGGGATGAAGTTGTCAGGGGTTTGATCTACTGGCCATCCTCATTCAACCCAGCTAAGAACTCGCGCTAAGATAGGATTGCATTTTGTTTCGATCGCGATATCTCTAGCTGTTAGCGGCGGTGAATATAGCATTTCAATCTGGAGCATTGTAAAGGTTGGAGCTGGGTTGTCGACGGTTTCCGGAAGTGGTGCACGGCTCAACACGTCAGCGTGGGGAATGGCTTTCCCCAGGCGGTGTTGCAGCTTATAATTGTACGCAGCCAAAAACTCCAACCAGCGAGTCATTCTAGGTGATAATATATAGGGGGTTGGCTTGTCTCCCGTTATAATCCCCAGCAAAGGTTTGTGGTCGGTAACAATAGTAAAAACTCATCCATATACATATTCATGAAACCGTTTTACAGCAGATACAACAGCAAGAGCCTCTTTATCAATTTGATTATGGTTACATTCAGTCTTTGATAAAGTCTTTGAAAAATAAGCAATAGGGGCTTCACTACCGTTTGGTAACACATGGCTCAAAATGGCTCCCACTCTAAACAGCGATGCATCACATGTGATTGTTAAAGGCAAAGTCTCTATATACTGCATCAAAACAGCATCTGAAGTTAATAGGTTTTTCACTTGTTGGAACGCGTGCTCCTCTCGGTGCCCCCAAACCCAGGTTGCTTTTTTGTCGAGGAGCCGATGTAGGGGCTCGGCTACGGTCACTTTGTGGGGCAGGAAGAAAAGCTTGGAGATCAGTCTTATTTCTGGGTCTTGGGGCGTTCTTGATTGCTCTTAACTTGCTATTGGTGGGGTGAATGCCTTGTTTATCGATTAGGTACCCCAGGAACTCTACTTTATCTGTACACAGTTGACATTTATTTTTTTTAACTTTAAGGCCAGAATCTTTAAACTTCTGGAGAACCAGTCTAAGACGCTTCTTTAGTATTTCTCTATTTGGGGCAGCAATTAAAACGTCACCAAATTACGGCACAACCCCTTTTATTCCCTGTAATAGTCTCTCCATCAAGCTCTGAAAAATCCCTGGGGCCACACTATCCCTGGGGCAACTCCGAATTGGAGTTGGTTGCACTTAAAAGCACTTCAATGCATAATGATCGTTTGTGCCTCTGCTGTTTTTTTATCTACAGGTAGTTGTTGGTAGGCCTGTGCTAAATCCAATTTAGTGAAGACTTTTCCACCCCCCAGGGAATGGAGAAGGTGTTGTACCACCGGCACCGGGTAAGTGTTCTGTTGAAGGGCGTGATTCAGGGTGGCATGGTAGTCCCCACAAATCCTAAACGATCCATCCGGTTTGATGGGTGTTACGATTGGGGTTTCCCAAGGAGCGTGGTCAGTTGGTTCTAAAACACCCTGGGCTATTTATTTATCAAGATGGTTGTCAATCTTTGGTTTAAGGGCAAAAGGGACTCAACGAGGCTTAAGGTGGATGGGGGCTACTTCAGGGTTAAGGTTAAATGATATCGGGGTCCCCTTGTACTTGCCTAGTTTGTCTGTAAAGACGTCCTGGAATTCCTGGACGAGGGCCTCCTCCCAGTCGTCAATGCTGGTTTGGTGAATGCTGGCTACCTCAATCCCAAGTGGAGCAAACCATTGAAGGCCTAACAAGCTAGGCAAATCACAGTCGATGACAGTCAATGGTAAGGATGCAGTACGATTTTTGAATGAGACCTGGACTAGGCTGGATCCAACGACCGGAATTCGGTTTCTCTGATAGTCCTTGAGAATGATTCTTTGGATTCTGAGGTCTTGCTGCCAGACAGCAGGGATTAATTGTTTAAGAGTCTTTCAGGAAACCATTGAGAGGGACGATCCTGAATCGACTTCCATCACACAGGGCTGGTTTTTGATGGCGACCTTCACTCGGATCTTCTTTGCATCTAGTGATGAGGTGTGACCAATTGTGATGGTTTGGTGTGCCTCTTCTCGTTTTGTTGAATGGGCTAGTGGTTTATTTCTGTAGGAGTGGTTGTTCCATTGGTGGTTCGAATGTTCCCGATTCACAGGATGACTAACTGTGGTTTGGCGGTAGTTGGTCCCCCTCTGAAGTGGGCTGGATCCTTGCTTACTTCTACAGACCTTTCCGATGTGGCCTCTCTTCCCACAAATATGGCAGAGCACGTCGAGGAATTTGCAGTCTGATTGTGAGTGGTTTGCCCCACAACCTGCACATTGATATTTCAGTCTCTGGTTATGCTGGTGGCGTTGGTCTCGTTCAGACTGGAGCCAGTTGACCTCTTCCTCATCACTTTCTGATGACGATTCGAGGTCCTCGTGGTGGGTTGCCGTTGCATGTCCCTCAAGGCGAGGTGAGGTTTTGCCGGTGAGTTGGCGGAGTGGGGCATTGGTGCGGCGCATTCGGGCAGCTGACTTCCTGGTTGCTTCTGCTGCAGTAGCGTCAGCGATGGTATCTGCAAGGCTGATGTCGCCTTTCACCATCAGCTTACTTTGTACGTGTGGCGCATCTAGTCCCAGAACTATTCGGTCTCTTAGAGCTTCTTTGAGGTCAGTGAACCCGCAGAGGCCTCCCAGGTCCGGAGATCTGCGATGAAATCTGCAACGCTTTCTCCTTTCTGCTGGTCTCTTTGGTAAAATTCATGTCTTCGGACAAGCGTTGGTATGGTAGGTGCATAGTGGGCCCGTAGGATGGGCTCGAGGACGTCCCAGTCCATGGATTTCACCTCAGCCGGTTTCGCCAGTGCCTTAGCTATCTTAAAAACGGCAGGTCCGCAGTCAGTTAGGAATACTGCTCGCTTTTTACCAGTAGTGGCATCCTTCAAATTGTTGGTCTCCAGAAACATCTGGAACCGGTCCATGTATGAGTCCCAGTCTTCTTGTGCCGGGTCGAATGGAGCGGGTGGTATGGTGCTGCCGGTCATGGTTTCCGCCGTTGATGTGCCTTCAGCCACGTGCTCTGTTTAGTGCTCTGTAGTGTTCAGTCAGCGTCTCCGCATCCCATCCTCGTCACCAGTGTTAAGTTCTGCACATGGGCGCAAGGAATGGAGATGAGACGGTGAACAGTGAACTTCAACACTTTATTAATCATTGTGAACAGAGCAAAAACCTAGGGCAGCAGCAGCCCTTTTATAGGCAAGCTGCTGATCTAGTAACCAAAAAGAAACGTGGAGTGTTAACCCCCTTAACCAATGAGATTGGCTCGTTAACAGCCAATCAGATTCTCCTGAACGGACCAATCCGATATCGCTATTTATCGGCCAATCAGAAGTGCAGGACTAGAACCCTGCTATTTTCTAAGGGTTTTGATAACTTTATTTAAGTGTTTTATTAGTTCATAACATTAACCATCTCAAAACATTATTTCCAGAGGTGGTATTCAGCAGGTTCTGACCAGTTCTGGAGAATAGGTAGCAGAAATTTTGAGTAGTTCAGAGAACGGGCAAATAACACTTCTGACTGCCCCCACCCTGATCTGTTCTCTGCCTCCTGAATCCCAGCTAATTGCTTGGTCTTCTTTTGTTGCCCTGCACAGGAGAATGGAGCTGGAAATCAGGTTAGTGGGGTGGTGAGGGAATGGAGGTTTTACAGTATCCTTCCCTGTCATGCCCACCAAACCAAACCCACCAAACCACACAATGCCCTCCAAGCCACGCCCACAGAACCAGTAGTAAAAAAAATTGAATGCCACCATGCCCACCAAACCACACCCACTGTGAGAGTTGTCATAGAAGCAGTTTTTAAAAAGTAAATTTGACTTGCAAAAAAGAAAAGACAGGTGGATACCGGCGTTTTGGCATAAAAGATCATGAAGCTTTGCATAAAGTAAGAAAAAGTTGCCAGAAGGTTGTTTCTGTACATAAACTGGGCTCTTGAAAAATAGCATTTATTCAAATTCTTTCATTAGGGCTTCCTAATTTTCCTCAACAGATATGTACTTATCAATCAATTCTTGTGAACTTACCTAGAACTGCCTGTTGGGTGAAATCTCGCAATTATTATTAGAATATGATAAGCTTGTAAATCAGCAGATTGATATTGGGAAAGTAAGTGCTGTTTATGACAAGATGTTTGTCCTATAAAAATTCCTTCTACTTTCCTTCTAATTCTCTAAGTACCTCCCATATTTAAAATGTTTTTAAAGTAAAGTTAATGATAAATGATTTTGCGAGCAGAAATAACTTTGCAAAGTGCAAAAAAGAAAAAAAAGGAAAGGAAAGAAGAAAAAAAAAATCAATCCATGAACTGAACCATTATCATGTCTTCATTGAGCCACCTATGTAATTTCTTCCTTTTCCCCTCTGTACTATCTCTTGCACTATTTTGTTTTGTTTTGGATCAGGCATTATGACTCTTTTAAAACTGGATGGAGAGAAAATTAGCCATCAACGTTTGATTATTATTAGTGGATTTGGAATATGCTTTAAAAAAACAGCTCTAATTCTGCTGATAATATTAGAGATTATATTTGTGGCCTTTTGCTTTCATCTACCTTTGTATTTTTCAAATAATGGAGAGACATTGACACTTGAGCGGTTCCTCCCATACAACATACATACACTGTACCAGCAGCCTTGAATTCTAGGCCATCCCTTTCTCCTACCAACCATGCATTTATCTTTTGCTCTTCTTCTTCTCCAGATATGCTATCTGTGACTGGTCTATTTACAGCATTCCAAAGACACTGGAGCCACATCAGCTTGCAGGACAGGAAAAGTAGAGTAAGTTGTAACATCAGATTAGGAGAATTCTCACAGGTCAGAATATTGGGAATCTGTCAAAATAAGGTTTCAGGTTATGGTTGTGAAGAAGGCAGGTGGCAGGAACCTTTACACCATCCATATCAAATTAGTTCATTTAGCCTTCTGGCAGAATGCTTCCTCTGAAAGGTAAAATGCTCACTCTGAAAATGTAGGCTTAGCATTGATACAACTCTGCAGAATTCCTTTAAAGCATTACATTACAATAGCCAAGGCTCAATAATCAGTGATGGGATTCAATTTTTTTACTACTGGTTCTGTAGTACTGGTTCTGTAGCTTAATGGGATGGCAGGGGAAGGATACTGTAAAATCCTTTCTAAAGGATTCAACTTTGCTGTCGCTCCCAAACACGTCCCCACAGAAACCATCATATGCGGAGTTGAAACCAGCCTGACCAAAACCAACCCTGATGATGCTAATAGAATCAGACTCGAAATCACCAACATCCTCTGCACTAGCAAACCACCCAAAAGCAACTTATCCAAGCAACTTAATCTTTCAGGTTAAGCACTACTTAACCTGAAAGAAGACACCAGCATAATAATCCTACCAGCAGACAAGGGCAACGCGACAGTGGTTATGAACACATCTGACTACCAATCCAAGTTAACCAACCTACTCCAAGACCCCACATACAAACCCCTAAAGACAGACCTCACCACCTACCTAGAAAAAACCACCAGATCTAAAATAAAAGCTTCCCCCATCAGTGAAGAAATCCAGCAAAGAATCATACCCAGAGAGAAATCATCCAGATGCCCAAAACTTTATGGTCTCCCCAAGATACACAAAGAAGGAACCCCACTTCGACCAATAGTCAGCTCCATAGGCTCACCTCTACAAAACCTAGCCAAATTTCTCACCAAAAAACTACAGCCGTATGCAGAATCCACCAACTCACATGTAAGAAACTCATTCCAGTTCATCGAGATCATAAAGAAACAAAACTTACAACCCAGTGACCTACTAGTGAGCTTCGATGTCATAACCCTCTTCACCCAAGTGCCAATAAAAAAAGCCTTGACAGCCATCCAAAACAAATACAACCCCCCCAAGCACATCCTAGATCTGACCAACCACTGCCTATCCAATACATACTTCACCTACAATGTACAAAAATACAAACAAATAGAAGGAGCACCCATGGGATCACCTCTCTCACCTGTCATCGCTAACCTCTACATGGAACACTTTGAAACACAAGCTCTAGAAAAATATGATCCCAAACCCAAACTCTGGATCAGATACGTAGATGACACCTTCATAACCTGGCCACACGGGAAAGAAAAACTGAACAACTTCCTCACACACCTCAACAGCCTACACCCCAAAATACAATTCACCATGGAAACAGAAGCTAACAACCAACTTCCCTTCCTAGATGTCTTGGTATACAAAAAACCCAATGGCTCCCTAGGACACACCATCTACCAGAAGAAAACACATACAAACCACTAACTACACGCACTCTCACACCACCACCCAGCACAGATCAATTCCGTAGCTGAGACACTCATCTCCGGAACAAAATGCTTAGCCGACGAACAACACCTAGAGACCGAACTGCACACCCTCACCGGTGTGCTGACAGCCAATGGATTCCAAAGAAAGAATATCACCCACCTAATCCAAAAAGAAACCCCAACCAAAATCCAAGACAGAGAACAAGAGAATGGCAAAGCCCTCCTCCCATACATAAAAGACACTACAGACAAAATCAGCAAGATCCTCCAAAAATACATCATTAAGACAGCATTCTGCACAAACAGAAAGATATCCACCATCCTAAGAAACCCTAAGGACAAAATCGAGTTAGAAAATCAAGGAGTATACAAAATCCCTTGCACTGCCTGCCCCACCACATACATTGGACAAACTAACAGAAGAATAAGTGCACGCATTGAAGAACATAAGAACTCTATCAAAAAGGAAGAACCGACCTCTTCCCTGATCCAACACCTCAAAGCCACAGGACATGAGATTGACTTTAAAAATACCAGAACTATCGCCAAAACTGAACACTTCAGCAGCAGAATAATCAGAGAAGCCATAGAGATAGAAAAACGCTCACACAGCATGAATAAACGAGATGATACCTCCCGCCTACCAGCCATTTGGAAACCCGCCCTCATGAACAGACGAGTACCTAACATGAAGAATGACACCAGACCCACACCCCTGAGAGCCACACAAGGTGCCACCACCACACTTCCACTTAGAAAGCAGACTCACACCCACACAGAAGATGAAACATGACCACGGATCAGAAGCCACACTGCAGCTGCATCACTACCCACTTCAAACCCCTCTGAGCCATACATGAAGTGAACTGACCCCCACCATGAAGATGCAGCACGACCACAAACTCGAAGCCAAACAGCAAGATCACAGTCCCCAGCTCAAATCCCCTAGCAACTAAGACTAACCTGAGCACAACCAAGCCCCCACCTGAACAGAACACGCCTCCAGCCAATCAGAACACAGCCAAACCCCCAACCAATCAGAACACAGCCAAACCCCCAACCAATGAGAACACACCCCCACCCAATCAGAACACAGCCAAGCCCCCACCCAATCAAGTCACACCCACACTAGCAGTTAAAAGGAAGAAGCAGCTGCAAGCTCACATCACTCTGAGAAGCACAGAGCTGAAGACCAAGCCTAAAGATGATGAATGAGACTTCATCAAAATGTTGCCTAGATACTTCCAATCTTACGTGGGAGAAAACCCGAATAACCAAAGATCCATACACACACACACACACACACACACACACACACACACTTTTGTTTATTTGGGTTTTCTCCCGTGTAAGATTGGAAGTATCTAGGCAACGTTTCGATGAAGTCTCATTCATCATCTTCGACTTCATCGTTGCCTAGATATTTCCAATCTTACATGGGAGAAAACCCAAGGGCAAACCCTTATGCAGATAAATGAATGTTATGATTACATAAATATGGTTGGAGTTATCATAAACTACCTTGTTCCAAATAGAATAAGATCAAATTTAACTTTCCTTCTAATAACTTCAACAGCAAGCTTAATGGTATAAAAATGGGATGCGATGATGTCATAATGCAAATCCTATCCTTATATACCCATGTTTCAACATTTTATGCAGTTATATGACATCCCATGACATCCATGCATCCTTACCAGCAAAATCTAAGTATATATTGTTGTTTTTAATAAAGACAAGGAAATGAATTTTTGAATACAAGCAGAATCAAGCGTCTGCCAAGAAAACAAAAAGGAGAAATAATAGCTTCTTTCTTTCTCATGAGCAAGTTCAAAATAGCATCCTTTACATATTTTAGAGTCATCCCATATAATTATTTTTAAATAAAAGTAATAAGGAGAGATTTTAAATTACTATAGTAAAGGCTGGGCAAATGCCTGGAGAGCATTGTTAATCATTGGTGGAAAGATATTTAACTATGCCTTTTTAATAGTTATTTTGGCAATACTTACTGGAGTCTTGTGACAGTTACTCATCACAAGATTGATGTTCTTCAAGACCAATCTTCTGATTTGGAAATTCTTTCAACAGCATCAGAGAAATCAACCCTAACCCTAATCTGAATCTTAGTTCTTACTCTTTATCATTAGCCATGTTGCTCAAATGAGATGGGAGCTTAAGTTCAAAATTCATACAATTATTTCCCTGAAAGTACATTAGGTTAAGTAATATTAGCCTAATATCCCATATCATGTCTAAGTTTAGATACGAGGTTAAGAATTATAAGAATAAAAAACAAAAGGGAATGCCAAAATATAGGTGAGCAATAAATATGGAATCATTTGGCAAAAATTATAATGGCCAATGTGGAAATGTTTTTCTTTCCTTTTCCCAGGTGCTGCCAAATACCACACTATTCTCTGCCATAGTTTTGTACCCATAGTGACAAAGACTGATAGGAGAATTAGAAGGAAAGGACATTTAAACACATAGAGGGTACTCTAAAGCTATAGGAGGTAAACTTTTAATTCTTTAATTTGGATGGAAATGACACCTCAGTTAACCCAGGAGCAAAACTTGTCATGATGGATGTGAGTTGTTACCAAGCTGTGTTACAGGCACAAGAGTAAGCAGTTGGAGGTTTTGTGCTTGTAATGCACAATAGCAAACTCCATAGTACAAGGGTTTTCAGACTTATTACCAAAATTATTGCTTTATTGGAATAGATGCATTAGAAATATGCACAATATTTCTTAAAAGTCATTCATATTGGGGAAAAACCATCTGGAACAATAATATTTCTGTCCCTATCTCCATAACCATCTGTAGTTATCCCTTAATAATAATTATATTAATAATGATTAAAATACACATAACAGACGTACAGTCTACCTTGTCTAACTGGAAGCATTCAAATTATTTTATTCTTCTTCAATTCAAGACAAATTCCTTGTGTGTCCAATCACACTTGCCAATAAAAAATTCTATTCTATTCTATTCTATAAAAATATTTTATAATTGTTGCCTATTTGAATTGCCTATGTGTTTTAAACTTGAGCTAGAGTCAAAAACTAATTGAAATTGTGGTTTCTATTTCCCTCACCAGTGAAGTCTATGAAACAATATTGGAACAGAAAAGCAAGATTTTTTTCTACGCAATATGCTGAATTTCTGCCCTGCAACAGAAATGTGTGATGTTCCTCCTATTTGACATCACAACCCCCTTCCAGAAAGAATCAAAAATTTAAGAGTGGCATGTTATGAAAAATCATACTAAGCCTATGGCTTTCATTGAGAACTTTGAGCCATGTACTGTGAATGCTTTTGATTACCTGAAAGAACTGAAGGAAAAACTAGTCGTCAGCTAAAGGATCTAATGATAATAATATTATCTTGCAGTCTATCACCCTAAGCTAAGTATGAAAAACACTGTTAACATTTTCTGACCAGGAAATTATTGAATGGATGAAGAGGGGATTGATTATAACACATCACATTTCACAGCTATGGGAATCAATATACTCCATTCTTCCTGTAGAAAATTATGTTTAAATAAATCCCAATTTATGACAATAACTATTTGTTTCATCTATGACATTGGCTTTCAACTTAGTTTTAGTTCTAGTTTGTGTTCTAATTAGTGTGTTAATTGTATTAGAACAGAATATTAGTTCAGTATGACCAGATAATGAGAGCTAGATGGTGTCCAATGTATCACTTGAGATGGCTGCTTTCCAAATTATTCAATAAAGCCTTTCCAAGTTAATTTCCTGAGATGTCGTTGAGTCATTTACATGAACAAAATCATTTGGGAAAATGGCTCTTTGGTAAGTTCTGCAGTTCTTACTGATTGTCTTAGTATTGCTCAGTATACTGCTTCTATTTAAAACTTGCCATAGGACTTTCTGGTTCAAAAGTTTATCCTGTATTAAAGAAAACATTGAAAAAATACCCAATTGATTTTATTGTTAACTTTGCATGCTACATATTTTTCAGTTACTATGATTGCAATAATACCCAAAATTAGACAACATATATGAGATTTTTAATTAGGATCTCCTATAGTTTTGTTTTACTCATTCAGTAGGACTTTTCCCAATCCAGCCTAGTTATTAACTGTGGAGATCAAAGTGGAAGGAAATAATACCACTATGGGGGATTTTGCCATTTCTATATCACAGTGGGGTTCTCTTTTGAGTAGAGGGTATATTGTTTTGCAAAGGTGGCAATTGATACAGAAAAGCATGACAGTGGACTCTTCTATACTTTTTACTATACAGTATATAAAAATATTATTTACAACAGGTATGTACAACACAATATTGGTGTTCATCCAATGACAGATTTCTTCCACAGTCTCCCTCTCATAGACTATCACCTTCCCTCTCTCCAATCCATATCCCTTCTCCATGTTTCTGGACTTGGCAAAACAGATAGTAAAAATAAAGGAGTGGGCTGGAATTTACTGAAGTGCGCTCAGAGTGGCTTGATCTCCTCCTGAAATTGCTCTTGCAGAGAACCTCATGCTTCTCTGTTGAGGAAGAACCTCTCTCAAAGTCTTCTGCCTGGTCCTTCCCCAGAGACCATGAACTCACTCCACTTTTCCACTCTTGGATCCACATCCAGTTAGATCCCTCCCCCATGTTCCGGTTTCTGAATGGAACCCTCATCCTTTTGGGTCTTCACTCCCCTTTTTCCAAAAGGAGCCACCACTAGACCTTTCTTCCCCCTGCCCAACCAGGAACCAACAGTAATCATGCCAGGTTACTAAAATCACATGCCACAATGAATAACATTTCCTTAACTGAGGCAAAAAGTATATTTACTATTTCAACTCCCAACTACTTTCAAACATTTGGAGAACAAGCTGTCTAGAATATGGATGTTCAAACTTTTGGCTTGCTTGGCCTGCACTGAGTGAAGAGGAATTGTCTTGGGCCATATATAAGATAAATAATACAGTTTTATAATATAAAATCGTACAATAATGTTAAAAGTTTATGAACTTGTGGGACTGCATTAACAGTTGTCCAGGATCATATGTAGCCCATGGGTCATTGGTTAGACTATGCCTGGTCTAGAGAGTCCTACATTTTCCAAGAGAGGTAAACTGCACAAATGTCTCTTAGGAAAGGTAGCACAGAGCAGCTTTCTCCCAGGCCTTGTGGCCTGTAGTTAAGACCACTTGTCAACTATTTAATAAAAAAATTATAGGCATAGCTGTCTAAAAAACAGAAAACAAATAACACAGTACATGAAGAAGTAAACTCTCTCAAAAACGTGAATGTAAATATATCATCAAGAATCTGAATGAATTTTTATTGAGTACTCATGTGTCTGAACAACTACTAGATCTTCCTATGTTTTCTCTTCCCTCAATATGGGCAAGATCCCTTCTAAAGATCAGAGGACATTGTCATTTTCACAATTTTCAATAAGATTATTCATTTAGTAAAACAAAAAGTATATGAAAATCTTGTTATTTTTCATCTGTAACAGTTACGTCCTAAGTTACAAATATAGATATATATATACATTGTTTATATTTATTTCATGACAATATAATTTTTCACATCTAAAACAGGTTATTCAGATTGGATCATCTTTCCATCTAAAGAACACAGGCTGAGCTTCTCAAGTATGCGTTCTTATGTGTAGAATTCTTCATCAGTATGAGGATTATTGTCTCATTTTGTACAGTTTCTGCCAAATAAAGTATATCTTGAAATAAAATTAAATGCATAATGACATGTGCATCTTTGCAATAGCAAGAAGTAACTCTAACAATGAATTTTCCTTGTTTGAATACAATACATAAAAGTATATAGAAGTATTTCAGAAGACTTTTCTCGCAGGCTTTTGGTGAAAGTTATTGAATTCCTCTTCTGGGATGTTTCTTATTTGCTTCTTGTTACTGCCGGGTTCTTATCATCTCCCCGACTCCCCTTTTACTGTGGCATTGTTTTATTGTTTTTTTCCCTGTATTATTTTTTATTTCTGAACTGCCCAAAGTTGCTGGAAATTGGGTAGTGTACTAATTAAATGAAAGAGGAGGAGGAGGAGGAGGAGGAGGAGGAGGAGGAGGAGGAGGAGGAGGAGGAGAAGAAGAAGAAGAAGAAGAAGAAGAAGAAGAAGAAGAAGAAGAAGAAGAAGAAGAAGAAGAAGAAGAAGAAGAAGAAGAAGAAGTGTTCACTGAAATTTAAATCAATCATTTGATGTTTCACAAGTAAGAGAACAAAAATTTTAAACCAAGCAGCATTAGTAAATGTAAATTGCAGGTTGCCTAAAAGGCTGCCTAGATTACTCACTGACATTCTTGTGCTAAAGTGTTTTATTTATTGATGAGATGGCAGAAATCTGCATTTAAAGTGATTTTACCGATTTAGTTACACAATAAAAAATGAAAGCAACTTATATCAGTTTTTCCTATTTTAGGTACATCATTAAAATGAAAGCGACTTACATCAGTTTTGTTCTTTAGTAAAATTAAGAATCTTGTATTGGTATGTCTATGGATTTTTAGTCATCCAGGTCATGGTTGTCCCAAAGGTGCTTTTTTTCAAGAGGCAACTAGACCTCCTGATTTTTCTTTTTGAAGATGTTTCAACATCTCTGAAGAGAAGCAAAACATCTTCAAAGAAAAACCAGGAAGTCCAATTGCCTCTTGAAAAAAAGCATCTTTGGGATTTGGATTTGTATGCACATTCACTAGTATAGGGATGAAAAAATTTAAGCAGCTGGTGGTAACAATTAACAATTTTGGGGAAAGCCAAGAACCACAATTGGTGGAGCAATGATATAAAGTGGATAAGGCAGGATTTTCTGTTTGTCTGTTTAGTTCTACTCTAAGGAGTGAGTGAAATTAATGCTGCTTTAATGCATTTATTCATAAATGCTCTAAAGCCAGAAATAAGCAGCAAGATAGCACAGTTTATGTAAGATATTGAATTTCAATTTATTGAAAACCAGCATAAATACTTGGAATAATTGTGGCAATTATAAAGTTTGGCCCCATCTTCTAGTGGGTTTATCAATCACTATTACCACTACCTCTAGATTCTCAGCTTAGAATAAGAGCTGATAGGAGTAAATTTTGAAAGCAAGGATTTCAGAAATAAGCCCATTGACTTCTGGCATATATCTGTCTTCTCTTTCATCACTCTCTTTTAAGAATGCTTGAAAATGGGGAAATTGAAATTGAAAGGAATAAGAAGGAACATAAAGAATGATTGGTGATCACAGGGTCTGTGTGCTTACCCTATAGGTATTATTCTGAAGCTCTTTATCTCGCCACAAAAATGGTTGGTAATCCTACAAACCTTGTTCGAAATAAAGCACCAGAATAAAACATTTTTTTTTCTTCAGTTTTAATTGACCTGTCACCCTTCCCATTCTCCTGTGTTATTTGCAGGTTAGGAAAATTAATGTAGATTATTTTCTAAGTGCATTTGGTAACTGCTTTCAGATCTATCCCAATCATATGTACAGGATGCTAAAAGTCATTTGTTATTTTATATGTTAATTTAACAAACTTCATATGTTTCTCATATTTGTTTTATTTTAAATATGGTTGTATCACCTCTTAGGGGCAAAAGCAACTCAAGATACATATGAACTACAAACTACAAACATACGAATACATTGTCCTACTCTGGTAAAACAATTACTTAAAATTACAATTTAAAGGAATTTATATACTTTATAGTAACCCCATGTGAGAGTGAAACAACTAAAAACAATTGTAAGAGCAACAATATTTATGATTAAGATTATGATTTTAAAAAATTCCTACATTTCAAATTTCCCTTATCAGATTATTTAGCAGTATCTTCTGATAAAATATTTATTGAGAAGGTTAGAGGTAGATTTTTTTTTAATAATGGGGGGGGGGGGGGGGTTGTATTCTCAAATCAATTGTTCCATAAACTTTCACCACCGCATTTTCAATGCTTTATAATGTTTTCCTGGAAACTGAAATTCAAAGTATTTATTTCCTTGTGTTTAGCATTCAAATCAAACTGATTTGAAATAAATCAGATGGCATGCATATCAAAAGAAGAAATGAAATGAAACTCTGTGCCCAGATATATAGGGGGCATGCATAAGCGCACCAATGTGCCTACCGTCCCTGTCCTATTGTTTCCTTTATTTTTTTATTTTTCTTATATGTATCCATGTATTCATAACTATGTTTTTACTTATACCTATTATCTTGTAAGCAATTGACAAAAATAAAATAAACAAATAAAATATAAAAATTGAAACTATTTCAATCAGTGGGAAACTTTGTTGCTATTGGAAATAGTATGTCATATGACAATTTTATATGTGGAATATTACAAAATTGGAATATTAGAGGACCATCTTGTCTTCTTTGGGCTTCTTTTCAATAGCTGATGTTCATTTTTGCAGCATTCGGCCATACATAAGAATAATTTCTCTCAAATATAAAATGCTACAGACCTGAAGTTGTATTCAGCAATATTGCTACCAGCTTAATATAAAAAGCTTATGAGAAAACATAGACAGTGGCTATTATATTGGGAAGAAAGAATCAGGCATATTCTGTTCATCACAATTACAGAATCTTTAATGGCCACAAAGGTGGCTGGGGAGGAAAAATTGTGACAGCTTTAGCAGACACTAAGCTTTACTCTGTGGGATTTGATCAGGACTGACAGAAGGAAAAGTGCCACCAATAGAATTGGAAACAGATGTTTGGCATAATCTTCCATATTAAATGGATCAACTTTATAAAATTGGGTGAAATCTCCATCAACATATAAGTCCTTTACTTATTATTTTGGCATCTTAAAACCATGTTGACTTGATGAGAACCCATTAAATAATAATAGAATTCAGTGGGTTTGCCAAACCCTTAAAGACACAGGATTGGACAAATTACAAAATAATGCATAGAATAAGCTAAAGCAGGAGTCAGCAACCTATGGCTCTGGAGCTACATGTCGCTCTTTCATCCTTCTGCTATGGCTCCCTGTCACCAATTGGCTCCATAATAGATAGGGCTTTTGGTTAGGACAGGTAGAGGAAAAAAAGATGCCATGATAGGAGGAGATTCTATGGTGGGGGAACCGGACTTCTGGTTGGCAGAGGAAAAAGGACGCTGTGCTAGGGGGAGACTATGGTGGGGAAACTGGATGTCTGGTTGGCTCCAGAATTGAACGGGGGGCTTCCAATTAGGAACTTTGTGGTTCTTTGAGTGTTTAAGGTTGCTGATCCCTGAGCTAAAGGATACAGCTCTAACATGTTTAATTCACTTTCATTGAGGAACAGGTGAACTAAGGAGCATGATACTGTAGGGAGAAGGGGAAGGAATTAAGTGATATTGGATTTGCAAGTTATTTTGACATAGTAACATCTCTGCAGGACTTTTGATACTACCATCTTGTACAATGAAAATGTCCTTTGAATGCATCCTCATGTGATGAGGATAGTCAGTTATTGCCAATGGCATGACAAACACCAGTTGTCATGCTTTAAGAGTGTTCAATAAATATATTTGATTAATGTTCAGCATTCATTCCTGTCATGAGACCAGAGGTGACCATGCCAACAGAAAGTAGAGCAAAGAGAGGAAAAAAGTAGGCAGCTCTAGAGAGACAAGCAGCCTTTTGCATCCCATATCCAATACCTGTTTCCAAGTTTATTGTAAACTACAGTATACTACAAATTGCTTATCTTGAGAAGAAGACAATCATGAGGCAACAGGCAATAGATAATAATTTAATAGACTTCCCTGGAGGATTATCTTCTGACTGAGTTCCAGTTTGTATTTCTCAGACATCTGATATCTGATTGTAACTGGATTCTGATAGACCTTATGTTTAGGGCATAGATTGAGAAGAAACTATTTTTGTAACTTACATTCCTGCAAATATCTGGACTTATATAGTCTCTGGGATGGTTTAGCATGTTCCTAGTCCTGGAGCTATGACAACCTTGTTTTCCTGCCTTTTCTTTTCCAGTTCTTTTATTAAGGTAATTGCTTTTTCTTTCACACTGATTATGTCTTCACTTTCCTCCAACCTTTAGGCCTTTTCTTGTTTTTAAAGTTCTTTACTCCCTTTCTTGATGCTGTCCAACATTTTTCTCATGATAACTGCTTCACCCTTCTTCTTGCTTATTCATTCTTCTTACTATTGTTCTTTGTGACATCTTACAGAACCCTTTAAATAGTCTAGGATTATATAATAACTCTCTTGCTCTGACAACCACAAAAGTACAAAGCTAGGGCATGTGCTGATGATGTCAACCCTGGACATGTGAGCCATGTTCCCAGAAGCCCATTCCACATCAAATGGCAGATGGAAAGGTGATAAGTTATGAGATAGCCTCCAAAGATTATTGTCCTTTCTTTCTCTTTTTCCATACTTTTATGCATCATTTATCCAATTGTCAGAGTGCCAAGCTTCTAGAAATTCCCTAGCATTTTTGGACTTGGCTTGATCTAGGATGGTCACAGTTTCCCAGTTAAATCTATGATTAAGTTTGTCCATATGCTGTGACAAATTAGCCATCAACAGACACATATACATAAACAATATTTACATACTATGCAAAAGAGACAATCAGCAAGCCAAAAAGGAAACAAAAAAGACCAAAACACCTTCCCATCAGCAATCAGTACTCAGATGAACATAGATTAACTCCAAGAAACCTCCAAACAAGCCAACAATAAACAGCCCAAGTAAAGAACATCTAAGATCACCCCTAGTAACACTGACAAGACTAGAATATAAACTGAGAGAAAACCTCACTCCTTACTATCACTAATGTTGCTACCTAGTTTGGGTAATGAAACGTCTGCAAAGAAATAACCAAGCTCATAGAGCACCAAGGTCCCTCACCATCAATTATGTCTATTAAGTGAAACCTGTACTAAAAATTTAATCTCTAGACACTGCTGTTTCTGTGCCAGAAGAAATTAGTTAAACAGGTGGCATCACAATTTTGTATTTACAGATTCCATGAATTTTATTACTTTTCCATAAACTACAGCAGAACACTTGCTTTTGACAACTTTGACAATTTTCAACTTCTCCTTTAAAAATAATGATTGATGAAGGGAATGAATGTGATGAGTTGTAATGTATTCTTTCATTTTCCTCACATAGTTACAGGGGCCATATTTGCATTAACTGTCTGCTCCAGAAAATGGAGAAACGAATCCTCTAATTTGAGAGCTGTCAAAACAATAATTTGTTGAAGAGAAAATACTTTTGGTATGTTTCATTAATAGTTTTAGCTGATAGCCCCTCCCAATTCATTTCTAGCCTGTCTTCTTTTAAGATGATTTTACAATTGGACCTTGAATTTTCAATTTTATTTTTTACTCAAAATAACAATTAGAGTCACAAAAATGCTACAGTTTACCAATAATATAATTCCAAAACTATTAAGACAGCTAAATAGATAAAAAGAGTCAAAGGTCATCTGAATGGGCAGAAATTTTACATTTTTGATAAAATTTATTATGTGGTCTTTCTGTAGAAATCCATGTCTTTAATGTTTTTTTTTTCCTAAATGAGGAAACTTCATTACCAAAAAGTAGATTTTTGGTGTAAGTTCAGATTGCTTTCTCTCAGTTTCTCTAATATTAAAGTTTTCCAATCTTTTAAGCCTTTAGATAGTCTAACCATTTTTTTTTTTTGAAATTATTTTTGTCAACCCAAATAGGTGACTGCTTAAATAGCCTTGACTGAGCATAATAATCTAAGCAATACTGGAGCTGGTTGGTATTTAAATAGAAGACCATGAGAAAAAAACCCAATTGCTATGGGCTACATGGAGAAATTAAAGAAACATCTTGGCAATAGGCCAACAGACAAACTATTTTCATATTATTGCCAGAAAAACTAGGCAAATGTATCAATAAAAACAGTAAAAGTCACGTTTGATTTGAGGAAGCTTTTATCTTTTCTACTTTCTGGTTTAGAACAATGTCTAAGCCAGGAAACATAATAAAACACAACTAAAAATATTACTGAGCACTGGAGGAAAAAGTTAAAGCAAGAGTTAAGCAGTCAAAATTAATCTCCTGTCAGAATGAAGACATCTCAAAGAGGTGAAGAATAGACATTACAGAAGGAACCAGAAATATATCTTGGGACAGATAACACCAGAATGTGAACTCAGCTTTAGAAATTTTCTTCTGTGCTGCTCTCAAACATTTCCTAGATAAAAGTGAGAGGCATGAAGAACTTTCCCAGCTGATCTCAAAGATGAGCCACAGGATCAAGGAGGAAGAACTTTGTTTTAGGGCTTCTAGCAGCTACAGTCTGAATGGTATAGCCAATCTAAACATAAGGCAGAATAAGGCAACTATCTAATGCAACAGATGTTGACATAGATAGCAGCAAGATTTTTGAGGACAGGTTTGTTTGTACCATGCCACTAATCCACTGACTTGATGTGCCAGGAACTATTCTGTCATAAGTAAGATGGAGAGAATGCTATCTTGCCCCCTGCTTATCTGTAATAACGATAACCAACACCTTGATTTGAACTTGGAAAAGCCTCACTATCCAGTAAATCTAAAGCTTCAAAGAGTAAGATATTTTAAAGTAAGAAGAGGTTAGGAAATGCTTGTGATTCTACTACAGCAACTTTTTCTATCGCTGATGAAATATTCTGGGAACTTGCATGAAGAATTTAAAATTTAACTGCAGTTTGATTGTCTTTTAATAAAATTAATAAAAATATGAGCATTTTGGATTGGCCATAACTGCTCTAGAACCCCACACTGGCTTTCATTCATATCATGCAATATACATTACTACTATTAATGATTAATACACCCAATGTATTACTTCCTTTATCAAAATTGTAGTCCAGATGGTAAACTAGAAAATTGTCAAATCTGACCTGTATGACTATAGACAAGAAACTCTTGACTATTCCATTTTCCACCCTGATCCAGTAGCTAAATATCCCAATGTCTAAGAATAGTACAGTCATATTTCAGTACTTGTCTGCTTCAAAACTTCAATTCAGTACTTGTGCTGTCCAGACAGTTTAGAGTTAATGGGATTTGGGATAGTTAGTTAGGATTTGAGAGCTGTCCTCTTAAGGGAATGCATCATGATAAATGCAGTTAAGATATCCTGGGAAATGTAGTTCTTGTCATGTGGCCACACCTGTAATCCTGATTGGTCACTAAATTAACCCTTGTTGGGTTGGGGGAGGCTCCCTCTCTCTTGCCTGAACACAGCCTCGTGGTAGAAGCTCTACCCCCTACTTCTACGATATGAGATGAAAGAAATAACCATCTTTCTACACCACAATTCACATATGCAAAAGATTGGACATTAAGAAGAACCTCATCATAAATGTGAGTTGATAGGATACCTAATGAACCAATAAAAAGACTTTGTATGGATGATTTGTGGAGTTACCCTGTCTGCTTTATGCCATCCAGACATTAATAAGCAGAGCAGTACTCAATGTGTTTTGAAGTAAAAATCTTGTCCCAGCATACATCTTTCTTTTTTCATATATACATATACATATACATATACATATACATATACATATACATATACATATACATATACATATACATATACATATACATACATACATACATACATCCAACACGGTGCAGCCATTCTGGCATTACAATTGTTATACATATATAATTTTTACTTCATCATTTACAATCTTGTTATTTGATACATTGTTTACTAATTATTCTAATCATCATAGCTACTTATGTTCTGACCTTACTCTCTTCTATGCAACCACTGATTTATTCCATGTTTATTCCATGTTTCATAGTACTCAGATTCCACCTTAATAATTCTAGGGTTAACATGTCCAGTTCTGCTCAGGCCATAATTTTCCTTATTATCTCTATTTCTGGCAGTATGCTTTCCTTCTTCCAGTATTGCGCATATATTATTCTAACCGCCGTCAACACATATTAGATCAATTAAATCCTTCCTATATCCTTTTGGTATTCTTTTCTTTTATTTTGTATTTATTTTTTATTTTTGTCTTTTATTTTCCTTCAATTCATAAATGATACATGCAAGGTAGAACTTGCTGGCATCGGCTGCCTTATTACTCATGACTCCTTCTGGCTGAAATGAAAGATCACATGGTAGATCACATGGTTTTCTCAGTATTCATCATGTTTAGTACTCTTCGCTCCTTCAGAATGAATTAATGATGAGTAGCAAGATACTACTGTGTGTTTATTTCCCTTATTGTTGTGCAACAATTAATTATGAATACCAAGATACTACTGTGTATTTATTTCCTTTATTGTTGTGCACCAAGGTTAGGACAAGTATTCTTTACCTTCCTGTACTACTGGATGTTTACCTGGATTTACCTGTATGTAACCTACCAACTGTAGCTATGAAAAATAGCATTTAACCAAATTAAATAAGTTCTACCAAGACAGAAAGGGCCAACCAGTAAATAAGTAAGTAAATAAGTAAGTCCCCAGCTAATTTATAAAAGGAAATATAGTCTGTGGTTAATGTCTACCCAGGGATGGTTAGCTAAACCTTTGCTGAGGCTATTTGCAATGCCCGGTTAAGGTTTGAATGATAGACCTACCTCATAAATTGAGACTTCCCTCTCGTCTGTGGGCCAGACATTAATTCTATTGAATGCCACATATAGTTCATATGTAATAATCATTTCCTGCAGATGAAGGCAAACTTGCTTTCATATCAGTGACAGAAAACATTCTTTTCAGGCCTTATTGGACTTGTGTGTTGCCTTTACAGAGCCAATTGTTTTTTATTAATCTTATCAACAAAAAGAAGAAAAGTAATTTCAGTCCTTTCTGCTCCAGTAACATCATGAGATCACGGTGTTTCTACTGTAGATGTTTAACATCATAATAAATTAAAAAAAAAAATATAGCAATTTGTTAGCTACTGTTTGAAATTGTATAGTAAACAGGAATCTGATCCAGCAAAAATGGAAGAATATTAGAATGGGATATTGCTTTTAAAATGTACAGATCAATAAAAAGTCCCTTTGATTCTCTCTGTCCTGGAAGATTAGTTAATTTAAATTGAGAGGGTATGTTTCAATGTTTAGAATAACTCCAAATTTAAAAAGTAATTCTGATGCCAAATTCAAGTCTGCTTGGAAACAAGTTTTAGTCTACAATTGTATATAGGGAATTATGGAACATCCAAAATTCAGGTTTTATAGTTTATATTTTAAGTTGAGATATAATCTACATACAATTTTCAATATTTTTTTAATGCACCATTTATTATTCACGTTTTTTATTTTCTTCCCTTTTTCAGATAAATTCAATTCTCTTAACCAGTTTAAATATTTAAAGTTTAATAGTATGTTTGGATTATATAATGGAAATGAAATCTTTAGTAGCATTATAAACATGTAATGTTATACTCAGATATATAAAATATATCATACCTTAGACATACTTTAGATCATTTTACCCTTTATATTTGATTTTTAATCTGTATTATTTATTTAATATTATTCTAAACATGTATTTGCATTTGTAAATAATAATCATAGCATCCAGACTTAACAATTGTTGACAAGAAAGTTAAAAAAAGTCTTGCTAGTGGACATTACAGTATCCAGAGACAACAGAATTGAAGAGAAAGAATTGGATAATATGAAGACCTATAAATAGAAGTAGAATGACTGTGGCAATAAAAAAAAAGAAAAGATAAGCAACAGTTAAATGACATCTTGGTTGCGATTCCAAACTTTTTGGAGTATTACTTGAACACCATCAGCATTGACAAAATCACCATCAGTCAATTGCAAATAGCAGTTTTACTTAAAACAGCTTACATCCTATGACAATATCTCTAACACCATCAAACAATATCTGCCTATGTCAGGTTCTTGGAAAGGACTCAATGGGTAAATAAAAATGCCAAATCCAACCTAAACATGTGGCTGACTGTGCAACAAACCATAATAACAGGGAAAAATGAAATTCTATGGGGATGGATGGATGGATGGATAGGTATGTAGGTAGGTAGGTAGATAGATAACATACAATGCTTAAAACATTAATAAACCTATATAATACCACAACCACTATCTTTTCTTCTATAAGAAATTTACTTTTCAGAAACTAATCAGATAGCTGTTATTAGTATTGTTTAGTGAAATAATTTTTTTCCAGCTGATTTCAGTTGTATAGATCCCTTCTATTCTATATTTTGATTCGCTTTTCCATAAATTCCAAGAGCTTTGCTTATTGGATTATTGAGTTCCATAAAAATTAATTATCTTAAATAATGTCTTTCCAATCTGCTTTTCTCCATGTATATCAGACATTAACTCTCATAACATCCCTATAAATTATGAATATCATTGCTGGAGGTTATTAGGATATGAAAAGTTGATGTAAGTATTATAGAATCTAGCAAGTAGTTCTATCCTAACAATATTTATTTTTATCAATTGAGGTGCCAATCAAAATGAGATTTCTTGAAATTGTTTCAGTTCAGTTTCTGCCCCCCCCCTTTTCTATATTTATTATGAAATTAGAATTTGTAATGCACAACTGGAATTATGAGCACTATGGCTGTGACCCAAATACACATTTATTTAACACAAGGAAGAAAGAGTTCCCTTTTTGTCTATTTAGATGTGCTCGTTGACAGACACGACTTCATTTACCCTACATTTTGGCAAATCCTTGAAAACCCAAATGAGATGTGGAAACTTTTACTTGTCATGTGGCAGTTTCACAAGTGACTAAATGATAGATACATATAAACCTTCCTTCCATTTTTTCCCTGTCTCCTTAAAGAACATTTATGCAAGAGGTCAGTTTTGAATCATATTTTTCCACTGATAATATTTTCGTCGACAGTTCATCTTGAAAATACATGAAGAAAAAAATGAATCAAATGGGCCATATGTATCCTTGGGAATTTATCTATGCTGGTGACTTTCATCTCACCTTGTGAAATTATAGACATTGTTTCTAACAGTTTTATACTTAGTATTTTGATACCACTAGTTTTATAAATTAATTAGGCAATATAAATTATGTGAAAAATCTTATTGTCATTTTTCTCTGAGCCCAACAGACTAAATCAAAGACTTGTGTTTTTAATTTTTAAAAAATGTTGTATGTTAACATGTAAGTATAATTTGATAGTTCAATGAAAATCTATATTTTATAAAGATGTTTCAGCCTTTGATTTACATTAATAACTACTAGACTTCCATTAATTTTGCTTTTTTTTTGTTGAAAATATGGAAAAGAAAGCTTATGATATACACAACTGTAACAAGAAGAATAAATAAAATATTTAAGGAAAAAATAAAATGTTTAAAGAACTTTAAGAAACTTGTCTTTAAAAACAAGCAAGCATATATACAATAAGTCTTTTTAAAATGTTCTTATAACAAAGAAAAGGAAAAGCATTTAACCCCAGAATTACTTGATTCTTCCTCTTATATTTATACAATTTCTCATAACTTGCTGTAGGAAATTTTTGTTGAATTATATTCTAGCCAGCCTTAATTGGAACCCCTTAATTTTAAGAGGTTCTCTGGGATATATTAAGTATTCTAAACACTGCCATTGTCCTCTCCAATGAGCAGTGAAGGGAAAAGTGAGATTCTCACCCTCTTTTTCCATCTCAATTTTTTGTATCTTCCTTAAGTGTTAAGATAAATGAATGAAATACTGTGTTTGCATTCTGAATGCAAGTTTACACTGCTCTAATGATAACACACCTCAATCAATCTCTCATGATGGAGGAAAAGACGAAAAAAAATGCTCTACGACATATTTCATAGAAAAATATATCACAAGGTATCAAGACAGATTAAAATACCAAAAGAGACATTTGTATCTTCAAAAGATATATCAGAAAATAGCGAGTTTACAAACAAACATCAAGGACTTATTAAAGACAATTGAACTTGGGTGGTGAATCAACTTGAATGGTGCTAATATGGCTGGTTGGATTTGGCAGGTCAGTCAAATCAGCGCAAGCAGGCAGCCATAGTCAAATACTGGCTGCTAAGCTTTTGTTCCCAAGTAGAATAGATTACAGCCCCCCCCCCCCCCCCAGCTGACTTTATGCAATGGCAAACAACCTAAATATGTAGTATTGGTTTCCATCCAGTATTGATCATACATCTTTTATTTGTTCAACACTACAATGTTAGTAAGGAATTAATTTCATATTTCCTTCAGGACATTAATCATAGCAAATTAATTTAAGATTGGTTCAGGGGATATAAACATAAGAATCTTATTGGTGGGAAGAAACCTGGGGTTTTAGGATTGTGAAAAAGGATTTATTTGAGAATGTATGTGGCTGTCCATCTTTCAAATATAAATCTGGGTAGCTAAGAACATCATCTCTCTCTCTCTCTCTCTCTCTCTCTCTCTCTCTCTCCTATATCAACAATATATAAAGAGTTAAAGTAATCATAATACAATAACTAAAGGACCATGCCACTCTAACAACACAAGCCACAACTCAGGTAATACTGTAGATCAAGTGTTCATAGCCTTCTGGAAATCGAGGGGATTGTCTTTTGATGTTTGGGTGGGAAATGACCTATAAGCCAGATATTGTGGACAGAGAAAGCAAATCTCTTAGGTTTAAT
This sequence comes from Hydrophis major, assembly GCA_033807585.1. Classification (NCBI taxonomy): domain Eukaryota; kingdom Metazoa; phylum Chordata; class Lepidosauria; order Squamata; family Elapidae; genus Hydrophis; species Hydrophis major. Next base: position 64,775,853 of record CM066330.1, read on the forward strand.
ATTGAGTGTGCCTGCTTATTGAAAATGACTGGACAGCCAAGTAACTTGGCTTTGCATGGATTTAAAGGTGATAATGAGCACCCATTGCATGGATTTAAAGGTGATAATGAGTACCCAAAATCTTATTGTACCACAGGCAATGATAGTTTAGCACAAGCAAACTTTATTTTTATTTATTTATTTATTTGTTTGTTTGTTTATTTGTTTGTCAATCACTTACAAAATAATAGGTTTAAGTGTAAACATGAGTAAGAATACAGGAAATAGGAATAAATGGGGACACACCCCTTACAGATCTCTTAGGAATGGGGTGAGGTCAATAGTGAATAATTTAAGATTAAAGGAGTGGGGGTTAGTGTTATGCCAGAACTGTGCATGCTGAAAATTCTGAATATTTTTCAAGGGCAGTCACATCTGGAGTTTATTGCCATATTATGTAATCCTTTTGAGAAAGGACTACTTGAGAATGATCATGAGTAGAGTCTCATAGCCCAGGAACATGTGAAACTGGTACCTCAAATGGATTTGCGCAAAAGCTTCCACAGCTGCCACCTGCTCTTTCAAAAAGTGTTAGGTGTTCAGGAGGACTCTCAAGTTGCACACCAAATCAATCTGGAATGAGTGCTACCTGGTTGAAAAAGATGAGAAATCTCCAGATCCACATGGTCCAAAACCCCGAAGCCCTGTGGTTTTTCCAGGGTTGAGTCACAGCCTGGTCTTCCACACCCAGATTTGCCCAACTTTTAGGCATAGAATAAACATTTCAGCAGCATCACTTGACCAGCCAGTGTTAGAGATTCATAATTGAGTATCATTTGTATTCTTGATATATTTCACAATATGCCAAAGAATAAACTACAGTCCAAGTAAAATCACTTTACCTTAAAGATATTCAGTGAATTTCCTGCTGATGCAGCATAGTCTAAATTAAATTAACCCATTTCAAAGTGGAGAAATCTCTTCCTTTTTTCAGAGACAATCATGAAAATTTCAGAGTACCAATGAAAGATATGTTAAAGAATTAAGCTGAAGTTTAGCGAACTTTTTTGAAATAAACAGTCACAAACACTGATTTTGTTGAAGATAACTTCATATTTACTAAGAATGCCTATTTTTTTCATATTTACTAAGAATGCCTATTTTTTTTCAGCAAGTACTGTATATTCAACTCTTAAATCTTTTATCAGTAAGTCTGGGCCAAGCTGTTCCATTACTCTCATCACAAACACACACACACACACACACAGAGAGAGAGAGAGAGAGAGAACATTGCTCCTATTGATGAGAAGTACTTCATATACGAATTTCCTAGGGAAGAATGCCTAATAATTTCATTTCTGAGAAACTGACAACTTCCAAATGAAAACATATTTCATTGGTAAAATACCCTGGTCTTCACAGCAGGTAAAATGTAATTTAAAGGGCACCATTTGTGAGGCTGTGTTCTTCATGAGAATGAATAAAAATGCCAGAGGCGGGCTGCTTCATTCTACTTGAGATGGGTCAGCAAGCTAAATCAAACTAACAATAATGATACAGTATTACAAAATAGGTTGGGATTACTTTGGATTGAACTCTGTCACCAAAAATTAAAATAATGCTTTAAAGTATTGATAATAAAGGAAGAGCTGCTCAAGGATTTTTAACAAATAATCAAACCAACAAAGAGATACCGCCATTCTTTAAAATTTCATCTTGTTTTTAAGATAATGCATTTTTCAGCAATGGTTAAATCGTTGCAGGTGAAACTGGTTATACCTGGCAATGTGGAGCAACTTGACTTTGAGATAGTTGCACACTTTGGCACTCTTCAATATTTCTTCACAGCAGGTGATTTTCAGCAGAAGCTGTCTGCTGGGAGATCCTGTTTAGTTCTTGCTAATGTTTGATGTTGTGCCTCTGTCTGTGTAATTGCAGTGCTTGCCCAATTAATGGCCAGTCCAGAATAGCATCAAACACATCAAAAGTATTGCTTGCCACTTAAGATGAATTTATTCTGCCAGTGTGATACCATTTTATGTGTGACATAGTTTATTTAGCTATCCTCTCTTGGTAAAAAAGAATACACACACACATACACACACACATTTTTTATTATCTGTTAACATTAGTAGAAAGAAACAGGTAAAAAACCTGAAAAACTCTATCCTCCTACCCTTGGCACTCTGTTGATTGTCATGTTTCACTTTCCAATAGTTTCTTTTTAAGAAGGAAAGAAGTAAGTAAGTGCAAAAATGCCTTTCTTCTGTGTTCTGTGAGCACACACTTTGCACATGCAGTATTCAACAAACACTAATTTGAACCACATATTATAATTTTTTTCTTAAATCAGAACAGGAGTGATGTTAGCTTCAAAGGCCAAGATTTATAATCATTACAACTATATTGCTAAGATACATATAAAATATTAGATACAATACTGGCCTGCACCAACATATTTGAACAATCTCTTGTGAATCGATATAGATATAGATATAGATATAGATATAGATATAGATATAGATATAGATATAGATATAGATATAGATATAGATATAGATATAGATATAGATATAGATATAGATATAGATATAGATATAGATATAGATGTGTGTGCGTGTGTTTGCACCATTTATTTTTAAACAATGATTACAATTTGGAAAACTTAATTGACTGCAATCTGTGATGATGATTTAAGGATGACCTGTTTACATATAATTAAGGCACAATCATTGGCAGATATTTATCTGCCTGCATGATTAATCTTGATCTTCATTGCTTCTTTTGTAAGCTCCTATGGGATAACTGTTTACTCTAATGTTGAATACTAATTTCTCTCTCTATTCAGTGTCAGCAATTGGCCTCTTGTCTTTTTCAAATGTATTATGCCACTTGTCCTAGAACAATATTTGCTGAACTGCTGTCTCAGAAAGAAAATTGAAGTTTGAATAACATTCAAGATCACACTCAGACTCAAAATTTGCTTTGCTAAAGATAAGCAGATGAACTTTGTATCTGAAAATCTATTCTTCTTTACTCAGAATCAAGTCCCAGGACAGTGGAGCTTATTCCTTAATAATAATAAAAAAAAAGTAAGCTAAAAGCCTCAGTTTCACTATACATGCAAACATACACAAGTCACTCTTAAAAGTAATCTGTATTGCTTTAATGTGCCTAATAGCTTGGGACATTTTGTCTGAAAATTAGTTATATGGGCCAAATATCCCCAAGTGCTATAATTTTGCACTGAATTTTCTGTACTACTATAGAAGACAAGAGAAAATGGCTGAATAAGTGTTAGTCTGTATGGATTGTGTACACCAGGAATGTCAAACTTAAGCCCATGGGCTGGATCTGGTCTACAAGGTGGTTAGATCTGGCCCACAGGGCTACCCTGGAAATAGTGAAGGACCGGCCCCAAGCAACCAAGACCAGTCCCTACTAAATGTAAGTACAAGATAAACAGCCTGGTTTGTTCTCAATCTTTTAAATGGCCACAAACTACTAGCAAATGTGGAATTTGATCACAACACAAGTAAGGCATCGAGAAATGCATTATGCATCCTTATGTATTTGAGCATCCAAAAAGGGACAGGAAAGGAGAAAGGGAAAAAGGAAAGACAAAGAAAAAGAAGGAAGAGGGGAAGAGAGGAAGGAAAGAAAAGAAAGGAAAGAGGAAGGAAGAAGAAAGGAAAATGAAGAGGGAAGGAAAAAGAAGAAAAGGAAAAAAGGAAAGGAAGGAAAGAAGGAAGATTCCCTCCAGCCCTGCCCAGGCCATCACAGGTGTCCTGATACAAGTGATATTGAGCTGGCCATTTCTACTATGGCCATGCCCACCATGCTCACACCATGCTTGGCCCTCTGAGGTCAACCACAACCATGATGCAGCCCTCAGTGAAATTGAGTTTGACACCTCTGTTTATACCTATGTATATGATCATGGTACATAGACAGTCCAGCAATGCCACATCATCATGTTATTAGCATACCACTTGATGATGAAACTGAAAATTGGTGAAGTGAATGGAGAATGAGAGGAAGATAGATGGTACAAACAAATAACTTGTTCTACTTTATTGAGCATTATTCTTTTTTGATGCTTATGGGATTCTGACTGTGTAAATAATTTTAACAAGTCCAGCCAAATATAGAATAGACTTTCTCAATCAACACAGAAGGGGTAGAATCATGTAAGATTGATAATGAATTTAATCTTCTGTCCAACTAAATCTTCTGTCCAACTAAATATCACATTGAAATTCATGTGCCTTTTCTTTCAGCACTAGAACTGCGTCCCTCTGACAAGCTCAAGATCAGGTCAGGAAAAATGCTATAAAAATGCATGACTTGAACTAATGCTATACCTTTGTCACTAATTTATTGAGATGAAGAATGTTTTACAGATTAAAAATACGTTAGCCTAATTAAAAATAAATTAGAAGAAATGTTTATAAAGAACTAAGTGATATTTGTGAAGGTTATAATTTCAGAGATTTACTGAAGATCTGAAATTGACACATGGGGTCGGTTTATTGAAGAGTCTGAAACTGCCTTCCCACATGTACACACTTTTCAATCGACTAAAGGGCCAGAGATATCATCTTTATTTGCATAATACTTTATTTATAGATGCCAATTTGCTATTTGTTATCATTTGGTCTCCTCCTGCAGTGACTTTGTGATTTTGTAAACCAAAGTACACCAAGTTTATTGCCAATGGGAATACTTTTGATTTACCTAATCTAGTGCAAAAATGAGATTTATAGTGAGCCCATTCAGTGCAATTATTTAGGCTTCTAATGGCTCAGTGGATTTCAAACCCCAAATCCAAGAGAAAGAATAAATGTTCCACAAATAAGTTGACATTTTAGAAATGATCAGGGATAATATATAGACTTTTTCATGATTAACGGTAAGGGATGGAGGAATCCCATGTGTCATTTTATTTTTCTCCTGCCTCTGCAGCATCTCTTCTACATGATTTCTCTGGAGTCAAACTATTTGAGCACATCAGCTGGCAGTATAGCATCCTTCATTGCACAAGCAAATGTAATATAGAAAAGGCTCAGTAGATCTGTCTCTGTCAATTACATACGTTTGCTAGCCTAATGACACTGAATTTGGCATCAAGAATCAAACTTTCTACCTTGTATTGGTTGCATCTTGACGTTGGAGTCTCAGTGTTCTACCTGCAATTCACAGGATATAACTTTTCTTCAGAACAAGCAGCACCCTTGGCTCTTATGAAGTAAGCAAGAGGTTGTATTCCAAAAGATTCATAGGAAAAGAACAAACAGGTGGTTTGAGCAGAACAAAATTTAGTTCCCTTTATTTTAAGTGTATTTTAAATTATACCAGCTTAATTACCATTATCACAGTCAGTTGCATCCATTTAATTATTCTTCCATTCTAATATATTGGGTGGCACTTTTGAAGAAGACTTGGAAAGCACACTGGAGCATTTGGAGATCTCAAGTTGTGCATCTCTGTTCCACATACAGAGCTAAGAATTTGTTACTGTCTCTTTCCCAGCTGTTAATCTTTGCTTCCATTTCAAGGAGATCATATTGTGTGAATGAATGCAAGGACAAAATAATAGCTCTTTCCACTTTTGTGTTAGCTTCCTCTGTTTTTTCTCTCTCCTCCCATTGCAATTGGAACTGTAATTTTCAACTGTGTTCTTCAGCAGCAGATTTTTAATACATGAAAAATGGAGATGCCAGGAGCAGTGGGTAGTTGTAAGGCAGATAAGAATTGATTCCAATGTTTGATTATTTGATTTATAAATTCAGAATCAAGAACCAAATCAATCCAACCCAAGCCTGTTTGGATTTTAGCCCAATTGTGGGCAGATTAATGTATTTTTAGAAGAAAAGTTGCCTGTATAATTCTTCTATGTTTAAATAACTTACAGGTTGCTTATTATAAAAATAAATTAATTGAATTAGTTAGTTATTAGTTATTATTATTAGTTATTTTTGTTAGATTGATAGCCTTCCTAACAGATGTTACAAGTTAAAAGCATAAACTTAATTTTAAAATTAATACTAAAATAATTTATAACATAAAATGCTTGTAAAAGAGAGATGCATATGTAGGTGTTTAAATAAAGAGAGCATGAAGACTAACACAACTTCCAACAATGTGTATTCATTAGCCTGTAGAAAATGGAAGAAAGCCTTTTCTGACATACCAAAAAAGATAATTTGAGATATAGTTTGATCCCAATACATTTTGAAAGTCAATATTAATTTCTCATATTGTGCCCAGGAGTAATTTGCCACCAGAATATTTTTAGATAGATAGATAGATAGATAGATAGATAGATAGATAGATAGATAGATAGATAGATAATCACATGAACTTGGTATGTTACACTTTATACCAATTTGAATTTCCAGTTATTTTCAAGCATAGGCCCACATGAAGAATGTTGCAATACTCAGCAGCTAATATAACTAAGCCATGGATAGCCACTGCCAAATGTTGACCCAATTTAATGACTCAAATAGCTTCTAATGATTTTTTTTTCAGAACTAGCACCTATTAATCTAGTCACAACATAGGAACAAGGAGCACTATCACACCTGCTGTGTGCCAGCCTACTGTAGGCCCTTCTGTTGCACACAATAACCAGTCAAATGTTTATGGGTGCTTGCAAGTAAGAGGTAGAGATCTAAAGTTTTCAGTGCCATTTTCCCACTAATATTAGAAGATCCCCTGTCCCTGATATAGAGCTGAATCTTCAAAATTAGTAGTCTTTGATAGACTTGTCTTTCATTAATTTATCTATTTTTCTTTCAAAGCTTTCTAAATTAGTCATATATTCTATTATCAACTGCACTATTGTCTGTTCTAAATTTCCTAACTTCCAGCTTCAATAAATGAGCCTTGCTTTTAGAATTTTGCCAAGAGGGGTAATCTTTGCTGTTTTTTAAATTTATTTTATATACTTCAAATATGTCCCACCGATGGTCATATCTTTTTCCAAGATAAAACATCCAAACATTCTAAATTATTCTTATAAGGGATTTTTTTTTAGCTCATTTTCAGCTGTCATCTACTTTTCCCAGCTCTGGTATTTTTTCCATCCCTATATTGTTTTTTTTTTCAAATGTGATACCTTTGTTAAATTAAATCTTACCATTTGTTTAACCATTCATTCTTTAAAAAAAGTTCCCTTTAGAAGTTTTCACAAAGACTCATTTAACCAAAGGCTTGAGTATATAAGAAGGAAATGGGTACTTAAAATCAAGTGTCAATCATCCTGGTAGTCTCTGCATTCTATAAATCAGGTAGGACCTTGCTAACACAGGATGTGAAGAATTCCCCAAGCTCATTCAGGAAAGCATCCAGCATCCAGGTCAAATCAATTTAACATGCATTCCAGTCTTGCAGAGATTTGTACAGCTCTTAATTTAAAACTGTCCAGGGACTGATTGTTTATGACAAAAGGAGTCACACAAGACTCCTTTGTTTTCAGATCCATATTTATCCAGACAGAATACCATATTCAGCTTATGTCCTGCTGCATGTCACGGTATCATAAGTTCAAGTCCTTCATTATTAGAGCACAGACTTGAGCAGAAAGTAACATCTGCAGCAGATGTAGATTCTTAAGAGTGAGGGAAATGGAGGTCAAGTCTTTGAAGTCTAGAAAGGTATTTCTACTGTGGAACGACTATTGCCCTTGACCATCTTGACTCTACTAGGTATCTGACAACATTAAGCCTGTCCTTTAATCAGTTGAATCCAAAGGAAAAAGAAATTGGTCTTGTGAGAGATTGCATCCTGTCCAATTCTATAGCTATTCCAAATAATTTTTTTTCCTTGCTAACCCACATGCTCTTGTGCATATGAGCTTTAAATTGACCATGCCCTGTGAGTACCTACGTGGATTGAAGAGATGAGGGAGAAATGTGAATTAAGCAGCAGTTTCCTGTTTGTTCAACATTGTTCCTGTGGTGTACAGTCTCATAGGGCTGATCTCTAAAGGATGTTCTATTCCTAGTAGCAAAACTGAGAGAAGAGCATTTGCTTTTTGTTCATGGAGGCAAGGTGGGGAAGTTCAGGATAGATCTTCTGAAAAAAAAATATTGCAGGATAAGGAACACTTTTTAATCAGAAAATTTACTCTTTTGCATATTAAAAAAATCATGATTACATTTTTTACTGTGATGCTTTTGCCCTTTTTGTCAGGAACAAGCAAGACATTATTTAGGTTAGTTGTTCCAAATATTCAAAATCTGACTAAACCTGCAGAAAAAAAAAAGAGTTCCAAAGTAGCAGAGCATCAGAGCATTTTCTTCTATTTCTACACACAGTTTACTACAGGATATTTGATCTTCTAGTAATTCAGTGGGTTCAGTAGAGTGACCTGTTTTCTCACATATGCATATACTGTATATCTGTATGCAGATGATGAGGCAAATATTGTCAATGATCATATTCTTAATCTGTGGGAATGTTATCTGGTTTCTTCCCTGGCAAAGAGAAGCAGAGAATAGGATGGCAAAATGGCTTGATATCTACAAACAAGAAATGGAGAAGTGGACAGGAAACATCTTGGCATCCTAATCCCCATACTCATACAGTATAAAGGTTCTTCTGTCAAGATACAGTTTATGGTGATATTGTGATGTGCTGTATTGTTTTTTTAAAAAACATGTGCAGTCCTATCATAGTCCCCTCATTTGTCACTCCTAAACCACTAAAATAAATGATGGGTCTCCATGTTTCTTTCATGCATGTTTTCCACCCCCCCCAAAAAAAACCTCTTCTGAATTTGAAGTGCAGATCTTTCACATTTGAAATTAGTCTTCCTGTAGTTCTGCCCTGCTTGCTATTACTACAGTGTAAGAATAAAATGATAGGGAAAGTCTTTCAGTTGAATTTCTGTCATTTTTGTAAGAGTTCCTTATATGAGCAAGTAAAGGTAGAAACACCTTGTACTCCAGTTTGACTTCTTGTCACACAATCACACCATTTTCAGGGCATTAGATGGGTGAGGGAAGCTTTCTATTTTAGTCAGAATATTGTTACCTTGTTAAAGGTCTGCAGTCAGTTCAAATCCCTATGGCATGCATCTAATGCAAACTTTTTGAACTTTATGTTCAGTATTCAACTAAAATCCATTCATGGAGCAAAGAGTTGCTTCTATCAGAGAGTGAAATGTGAACTTCAGGTAACGTTTTACAAAAACATGTCAATAGTCAGTTGTCATAGGGGTTATTCTTTAATTGGAGAAGGCTTGCTGCAGAAAAAATGGTTTCCTAAGTTCAGAAAGATGGAAAAATAAATGTACAATATCCACCACCAATCTACACTAATATTTCATCCCATTTTTGTATATCTGGCTCACTTATACAGTCCATTCGCATTATCAGTAGCTTTTTAAGAGATTTATTTTTTTCATAATGCAACTACAAACTATACAGTGATGAGTAATTATACACTCTTTGTTTTTAAACCTAAGTTTATCTGTATGCACGTAAAAACCATTGCAGCATGAATTGATTGTATTAGAAAAATAATTCACTGACTACTGGATATGTAACTGTCTCTTATAAAGCTCTGCATATTGCCAGGCTTTTTAATTTTTTTTTTTAATTGAAACAATTTTATCATTTATTTTTCCTGCAGCTTCAGTGCCAAAGAAGACTAGTTTGATTATGTTTAAAGCTCAAATAGTAACAACACATGTAATCTTCCAAAGCTGACTACTACTCCTGCAATCAGAATGCTATTTACGGTGATTAATGCACCCGGTTCTTTAATGTAATTCCCAGGTAACTGTAATTGTGTTTTGAAAAAAACAAGGACAGTATCACAATCCCCACCCCCACCCCCATCAAAGGTATGTAAAAAGGAGTTCCAAAGTAGACACAGGTTTCCCAATATTTCTGATCTGCTCTAGTTACTGGAAAACTTATATACATGAATTTTGTACATATAGGATTTGTTTAAATATTTCAGATAATAAGGATTTTGGAAAAGTCTAAACAGTATACAGGATAGTTTAGTAGTTATTACATGCTATGGGTTTATGAGATTCTTTGAGATATTTACAAAGTATCTGCTTAATCTTCATAACAAAACAGCAGACATAATTTATTCGGAGATGAATTTGAACAAAGTTCAAAAAATGGTTATTTTCTAATAGTATTGATGCATATCAATAATGGATTTGCAGTGCCTAGAGACTAGTGCTATTTCATTGAACCAAATATCTTATTATGCACTTATATTGTTGCAGTGAAAATCTAGACAGATGTTCATTAACAGTTATACACTAAGCAATGACCCCTGAGAACCAGTGAACCATAATATCCTTGAGAAATGAGTTATTTACAAATTTATAAGAAAAATAAGAGGACTAATAAACAATTATGTCCATAAACATTGATTGATAAGATGATATGAAATAAGTTAAATCTACTGCTCCCTCCCCACATGTGTTAATTATCTAAGGAAGATGAGAACTTCATGAAATTATTTGTAAGGTTATTGTTAGAATTATTATTAGATCTTGCAATAGTATAGTAAGATCCAAGCTGGCTTACATATTGCCAGTTTGAATTTTATCTTGGAATCCAAATTTAGGAATTACCCATCTCTTAAGTTTTTCATTAAGAATTCAAAGAAATCTTTAAAAGGGGATGGAAACTTTAGATGAATGTAGGAAAGCATAAAAGGTTAGTATGTGAAGACTGTGTCAAATTACAGACTTTATGTGGTGAGGTAGATGTCATGTCATTAAATCTAATGTATTCCATACATCATCATCTGGTGAAGTTTGAACACTACTGGGCAGAAATCAACAAGTTGTATGATGTAGCAGGGTAGGTTTAAAAATTGCCTTGTGTGCCCTAGGTATTTATGCAGTAATGGTGAAATGAGGCTAGTATGAATACCTCTGTAGTACAGGCACCAGAGAAGCATATGCTACATTATTTTCGTGTGTGCAAAATCACAGGGACATTTCTTTCTCTGTGCATAAGGACTACCTATATATACCATATATACTGAAGGAGCCATGGTGGCTCAGTGGTTAGAATGCTGTATTGCAAGCTACTTCTACTAGCTGCTGGCTGCCAGTAGTTTGGCAATTCGAGTCTTACTGGCTGAAGGTTGACTCAGCCTTCCATCCTTCCTAATAAAGATCCAAATTTGGAAGGGGGAAAATATGTTGACTGTAAAAACATCACCTAGAGAGGGCTAGGGCTATTTCACTACTGTGAAATAGTATATAAGTCTTAGTGCTATTGCTAATGCTAGCTTGAATAACAGTGGAAAATCAGTTATAGTTGTCTCGTAGTAACTAAAAATATTTGGGATGGTGAAAAAACAGCTTGTGAGTCAGCTAATGAGAAAAATACAAGAGGGCACTAGCCAGTCTAACTTGCTGCATGCCAGATACTTGCATCTTATTTTATATTAACTTCAACAGTGGTAGTGAGTACCTTTGAAACTGATTTGTGTTTTGTTTTGAATGCAGTATGCTCATCATCTTGCACACCTAATATCCTCTTACCTCCATTTTGTTCCAATATTTATCAGTCTCAGTCTTGTCTGGAACTACTTAGGTGAGAAAACAGGATATTTTGTTGCTCCTAAGCTATATTCCTTTAATAATTGTTTTCCTTTAATAGAATCAAACCAGTTTGTTGGGGAGCTCAGAGCAATGAAGTATTTCTTCCATTCAGTTGTTGGAAGAGACAAAGAGGAACAATCAAAGCCTCCTTCAACATTTTTCATTTTTTTTGCCAACTGAGTAAATTAAATTGACCTCAAATTGGATTTTAGTATTTGGGTAGGTCATAAAAAAGTAACCCTGGCATCTGCTTCTCCTGTCCTTGGAACTCTTTTCAATGTGTAGTTTTTGAGGATATCCAGTGATATATGGGCAGATGCCTTTTTGACTTGGTTATTAAATTTAACCAATTTGGGATTAATCTCATGGTTAAGGGAAGTAATCATACCTATGTCCTAGGGAAGTGATTGAGAAGCAGGATTCCATAGTTTCAAATTCTTTGGGATGAAACTAATTATCTGGATACATTATAATTAGTGTTCCTATAAAATATGGTACTGATATTGCCTTGATGGCTTTAATAGATGATCTATTATACACTGAAAAGAGGTTGCTATGAGAATGGTTTTTTGTTAGCTTTTTTAACCTTTTGGTAGCTTTTTCTGCCATTAACTATTGTATCCTTCTTAGCCTTCTGATGAGTCTTGATTTTGGGATCTTTGCCATATCTTTCTTCCCTAGGACATATTGATACATTTCAATAAATAAATAAATAGTAAACAAATTGTGTTTTTAGAGAACTATTATTTAACATCTATATCAGGGGTGTTAAATTCAATCACATGATAGTTGCATTTGATTTGGGGGGGGGGTCAGGATGAGCATGGCCAGCATATCACTCGTGTTGGGGTGCCTGTGATGGCCTGTGATGGCCCTGTAAGGGCATCCAGCCATTAAAACACTTTGCTAACTCCATTCAGGGGCCAGACTCCACCCCAAAGGGGTTATGGGGTTATTAAAAGATGATGATGATTATTGTTGTGTCCGCGAAATGATGCCAGGAGTCGGTGACTTCAAATCATGCTCTTTATTTGAGGTTGGAACCGAACTGGGGCAAAGGGAAAAAGATCGCGGCTTTTATTCTTTTCGCCGCAGCGGCCGTGGCCAATGGCACCGCTTTGAATCTCCCGCTGTCCGAATGGACCAATCGCGGGAGATTCCTAGCGAGCCAATCGGCACGGCTCGCCTGACCAATCAGAGTGCCCCGCGCTTTGGCTAATCAAAGCGCAGGGATCTCAAGAATGCTAATAAGGACAGAACACCCCTCCCCTCTTGGTTCAGTCCTTACGTCGCGTAGTCACGTAGGTAGGCGGGGCTCCGTCTGAGCCTACTTGACCTGCGCAGCTCAGTCGTAGGTTGGATCCCGGCCGGTTCGCTCGGGATCTCTGCTGCTCCTGCTGCCGTCGTGGGAACCGGCTGGTCGATCGGGCCGGGCTGCTCTCCGTAGCTCCCTCCTGGGCCTCCCGGGTTGGTTGAGCTGCGGGTTTCGCCGCTCCCGCTCGGTCTTCCCGGGTCGGTCGAGCTGGCCTGGCTGTCTCTTCCTGGCGAGGGGTCGTGATGGCTGCTTTCCGGTAAGTATGGCTGGTTTATTTTTCTTTGGTTTTGGTTCCCTGGGTATTCCCTCCCCCCTTGGTTTGTGTTGTGGGGGTTGGTTTCGGCTGTCTGTGCGTCGGCGGTCTCTTGGTTGGTAGTCCTCGACCTTAGTTGGTCGATGTGGCGTTTCCACGCTCGTCCGTCTGCTGTTTGTAGCCGGTACGAGTGTGGGCCTGTTATTTGTGTGATGACGGCTGGTATCCTTGATGGGTCTCCCGTCAGGTTTCTCGCATATACGGGGTCGCCGGGTGCGAAGGTTCGGTGTTTGCTGTTTGAGTCTGGGGGCTTCTCCGGGTTATACATGGGGTGTAACCTGTCGAGTGGGGACCTTAGTTTCCTGCCCATTAATAGTTCGGCTGGGCTCTTATTGGTTGTGGTATTTGGGGTTATGTGTTGGTTGAAGAGTAGTTTGTTAATTTTCTCCTGGATCTCCCCGTGGTCTATTTTCCGGATGGTCTTCTTAGTGAATTGGACCATCCGTTCTGCCCTACTGTTTGCCGCCGGGTGCGCCGGTGCTGTCAGCGCGTGGCAGATGCCCCTTTCCACTAGGAATTTTTCGAATTCCAGCGAGGTGAATTGGGGCCCGTTGTCGGAAACGACGACGTCTGGGAGGCCATGTGTTGCAAAGAGTTTGCAGAGTTCCTTGATCACGGCCTCCGTGGTTGTCGTCTTCATGTTGCTTACCTCCAGCCAGTTGGAGTAAGCATCAACTGTTATGAGGAAGGTGTGTCCTTTTGTGGGCCCGGAGAAGTCTATGTGAATCCTAGACCAAGGTCCCCTTGGGGTTTCCCACTCTAGGACGGGTGCTGTGGGTGGGCTTGGCCTAGTTTCCTGGCATCGTTGGCACCTTGCTACCCAGGCCTCAATTTGTTTGTCCATCCCTGGCCACCAAGCGTAACTTCTGGCCAGGGCTTTAGTCCTAATGATGCCAGGGTGCCCCTCGTGTAGCAGTTCCAGAACCTTCCCTTGTAGCTTTTCTGGAATGATCGCCCTATCCCCCCATAGTATGCACCCTTTTAATAAAGAGAGTTCCGTTTGGCGGTTTCGGAATGCTTTGACGGACTCGTCGTTGTCCCTTTCCGGCCACCCTTTCTCTACCCAATGCAACACCCGCGCCAGACATTTGTCTTTATTAGTCTCTCAGGCAATGTCTGACGCGGTTATGGGCAGGTTGGGTAGAGTCTCTATGCTGAGGGTGGTCGTTGTGGGTGCTGGGTCGGTATCAGGTTCTGGTAGCGGCGAGCGGCTTAAGGCGTCTGCATGGGAGATCGTCTTACCCAGTCTGTGTATGAGTCCGTAGTTGTAGGCTGCCAGGAACTCGGACCACCTTGTCATTCGGGGAGACAGAATGTTCGGGGTGGCCCGGTTTCCTGCAAGGATTCCCAGCAGCGGCTTGTGGTCGGTTATGATGGTGAAAGTCTGGCCGTAGAGATACTCGTGGAATCGTTTTACGGCGGCAACGATAGCCAGAGCCTCTTTGTCCAGCTGGCTATAGTTCCGCTTCGGTTTGGTGAGGGTCCTTGAAAAGAACGCGATGGGCGCTTCTTTTCCGTCGGGGAGGGTATGGCTGAGGACAGCGCCGACGCCGAAGGGTGATGCGTCGCATGTGACGGCCAGAGGTAGGGTCTCGTTATATTGTATGAGGACGGCGTCCAAAGTGAGGAGGTCCTTTGTTCTTTGGAAGGCGGCTTGCTCGCGTTTCCCCCAAGTCCAGGTCGCCGCCTTGTCCAGGAGCCTATGCAAGGGCTCCGCCGCCGTCGCCTTTTGGGGCAGGAAAACATTGTAAAAGTTCAGTAGCCCCAGGAATGCGTGTAGTTCTGTCTTGGACTTGGGTGTGGGGGCTTCTTTGATGGCCTTGATTTTTTTGTTTGTGGGGTGAATGCCGTGACGGTCTAGGAGGTATCCTAGGAATTCGACCCGTTCCGTGCATAGCTGGCATTTCTCCCTCTTGACCTTTAGCCCAATCTCTTTAAATTTGGTTAGGATCTCCCTTAGGCGACCCTCTAGTTTGGCTTGGTTGGCTGTCGACACTAGGACGTCGTCGAAGTAAGGTACCACCCCCTTGATGCCCTGCAGTAGTCTTTCCATTAGGCTTTGGAATATTCCCGGTGCCACGCTGACTCCGAATTGGAGTCGGTTGCATTTGAATGCCCTCCGGTGGGTGACTATGGTTTGCGCTTCTGCCGTTTGCTCGTCAACTGGTAACTGTTGGTAAGCCTGGGCGAGGTCGAGCTTGGCGAAAACCTTGCCCCCTCCCAGTGAGTGCAGTAGGTGTTGCACTACTGGGACGGGGTAGGCGCTTTGTTGTAGCGCGCCATTTAGGGTGGCCTTATAGTCTCCACAGATCCTCACCGACCCATCGGGCTTGATCGGGGTGACTATGGGGGTCTCCCACCGGGCGTGGTCTATGGGCTGTAGGACCCCTTGCTTGACGAGCTTGTCAATTTGCTCGTCTATCTTGGGTTTAAGTGCGAATGGCACCCGCCTTGGTTTCAGGCGTTTTGGGGGGACGTTTGGGTCTAGGTTGAAAGATATAAGGGGCCCTCGGTACTTGCCTAGGTTTCCGTCGAAGACCTCTTGGAATTCCCGGGCCAGTTGCTGCTCCCAGCTGTCGTCGGTGACGTGGTCGACTCCCATGAGTGCGATGTCGAGCGGGGCGAACCATTGCAGTCCCAGTAGGCTTGGGCGGTCGCGGTCGACGATTGTCAGGGGAAGTCTTTCGGTGTGCCCTTTATAGGTGATGTTGAAGTGTTTGGTTCCGACTACCGGGATGCGGTTTCCCTGGTAGTCCTTTACAATGAGTCTCTGGCTGTCTATGTTCCTCCTTTGAAGGGTAGGCACCAAGCGCTTTATTTCATGCCATGCAATCATGGAGAGGTAGGACCCGGAGTCCACCTCCATTTTGCATGGCTGGCCCTCGATGCCTACCTCCACGTGGACCTTCCGGGTGTCATTGGTTGTGGCGTGGCCGATGGTGACCGTCTGATGGGTCTCCTCTCTTCGCCGGTTATCGCCGCCTCGCAGGGATCGTCCGTTCCGTTCCCATCTGTTGTCCGAGGGGTGATCTCTGGTCCGGGGTGGTGTGCTCTCTCTCCTCCGGTCACTCTGGTCCCATCGTGCCGGGCTGCGATTCTTCTTTAGGCGGCAGACACGGGCGATGTGTCCCTTCTTGTCGCAATGCTGGCAGATCGATTCGAAAAACTGGCATTCCGACCTGGGGTGGTCGCCGCCGCAACCGGCACAGTTGGTCCTCGACTTACGACCCCACCGGTTCCGTGGGTCGCGGCCTGTCTGGAGGCGATGGATGTCCTCCTCGTCATCTGAAGTGCCCGATGCCGAGTGGAAGTCGCTCTGGTGGGTGGTCGTCTCGGGTTGGGCCTCGGTCGACCTCGCCGGGTTGTTGTTTCCGCTGCGGTCCCAAGTGTTCGGTCTGCGCATGCGGTCGGCGGAAGTTCGGGTTGCTTCGGCGGCTGCAGCTGCGGTGAGGGTGTCTGCAAGGCTGATGTTGCCCTTGGCCATCAGCCGGCTCTGGAGGACGGGGTCCCACAAACTGAGCACGATTCGGTCTCGCAGGGCGTCGTTCAGGTTGTCGAATTCGCAGAGCCCCCCTAGGCGCCGCAGCTCAGCGACGAAGTCGCCAAAGCTCTCACCCGACCTCTGATCCCGACGGTAGAATTCGTTGCGTCAGATCAGGATGGGTACCTCTGGAGCGTAGTGCCGCCGAAGTATGGGTTCGAGGACGTCCCAGTCCTTCGCGGTTGCATCGGCGGGTTTGGCAAGTGCCTTGGCCATCTTGAAGACCTCGGTCCCACAGTGGGTCAGGAAGACGGTGCGCTTCATGGGGCCGGTGGCGTCCTTTAGGTCGCTGCACTCGAGGAACATGCGGAATCGGTCGGAGTACAATTCCCAGTCCTCGGTGGCGGGGTTGAAGGGTGCTGGGGATGCGATTTTCGCCATCGCGGTGGTTCGTCTGGCTTCCGTCGGACACGTGGTTTGGTTCAGGGCCTGGATCCCACCTTCGTCGCCAGTGTTGTGTCCATGAAATGATGCCAGGAGTCGGTGACTTCAAATCATGCTCTTTATTTGAGGTTGGAACCGAACTGGGGCAAAGGGAAAAAGATCGCGGCTTTTATTCTTTTCGCCGCGGCGGCCGCGGCCAATGTCACCACTTTGAATCTCCCGCGGTCCGAATGGACCAATCGCGGGAGATTCCTAGCGAGCCAATCGGCGCGGCTCGCCTGACCAATCAGAGTGCCCCGCGCTTTGGCCAATCAAAGCGCGGGGATCTCAAGAATGCTAATAAGGACAGAACAATTATAGGCAGAAAGGTTAGTTATCTTAGTTATCCATTGTTTATGCTAGATTGGAATCCACATGACAAAACTGTATCCTACTCGATGAAGAAGGAGAACAGTTTATTCTACTATAGGAAATAAAAAAATAATATCTACCTACCTGTGGATCAGTTGGTGGAATACCTTCATCTAACCCTTTGATTATTCTTCCCATTAATTGAAATTAGTTTAGACTGATATCCTTTTGAGTCAAATAATCAAATTAATCACAAATGAAGTTGAAAGCTTCCAATGAAAAATAACAACAACAACATGACTGAGAAGAACAGGATATGTTTCTGCAAGCATAAGGAGCTTCAGACACTTGATGTTACCGATGCTGAAATTGTTGCATAATATTATATATAATAAGCACTGACTTTAAAAAGCAATTAAAGGTCGATTTTTCTTTGCAATGTTAAGAAAGAAAGCAAAAGATTTGCTACCATAACTTCCTTCACAATCTCATCATATAGCACTGGACAGGCAGGGAAGTTTTTAAACATTCATGATTCGGTGGTCTTATGGGACCAGACATAAGCACTACATAGAGATAGTGCATCCTGCAGAGAGGAAAATGCACAGGGTTTCATCCAGAGAGTGTGCAAGCTTGGTGGATCAGCTTTCAGATCATATTATTTCCTAGTCTTGGGATAAAATAAATATGTATTAAAGCTTGTGGTTATATCCTGGGGAAGTAACAATGTTAACCAAACCCTTGACATACAAGCTCCCTATATGCTGCACTGTAGCTGCGTGACACACATTTCAATAACTTTGGTATTTGAACAAAGGTAATGAAAATGTCATAAAACTGGATAAAAGACTGGTAAAGTTTACTCAAGGCTGTGATCATTTTTTTCTTTTTCTCCAGTTGAAGTTGCTTTGTAGAAAGAAAGAGAAAGAAAATGATTTTTAGTCCAGAACAGCTGGGATTTTGAAGTATGTATCTATTTCTCTGATGTGTGTATATTTTATTTTCATTCAATTATTGACTATATCATATCCAGTTATATACATTTCAATACTCAGCGATGCTACCATTCAAGTAGCATATTTTTAAGATATTGATACAAATTAATTCTGATATGGCTAAATGTGCCATCATTTGATTTCCATCCTTTCCATTACAAATATTTTGCTTCATGCTTGTGTCTACAGCATGCATCTTTATGTCACGAGTAAAGAAAAATGTACTCAGTGATGTATTGCAATGAAGCATCTGAGATAGTTTTCAAGCATCTCTTGCTTCATTCACTAGATATATGAGGCAAAAGGCATTCTTGTCTGACCATAATATGGAGCATCTTAAAGTATTCATTACTGACAAATTATAAGAGCTAGGCCTTCCCCTGAGGCACCGCCTAAGGAGTGAAACATTTTAGTGACCTTTTTACATTTTGAAGCAATAAAAGTTTGGTGTAAAACACTGTTCCTCTGTTACCACCTCACAATAGGAATGTAGAAATGCAAATGAAAGCTAATTAGAAATAATTTTTAAGGAAAAAAATATAGAGTTTGCAAATGTGTTTCAGTCAGTATAATTTTTGATATTTGGGAAGAAGAAAAAAGAGGGGAGAGAATGATGTAGTGAAGGCTGGCATTCAGTTATGTGACAGTTCTAAATTAGCTTGGCCCTTGGGATACTATTTTAATATCAATGGCTTTGCCAGATCCCACTGGTGTCCCACTGACACAAAATAATGAGGAAAGAATGTTATTTATTCTGAACTAGAAAACAATAGAAATGAAATAGAGTTAGTCCACCCATCATAGATAAAGTCTCCTGGTTTTTGCTCAAGGTTTTTTCACTGAGAATATTGTAAGAAAGGTGCTCCCATTTTCTAACCATGTTCTTCAGTATCTCTTAAGCAATGTTATTGAGAAGAAATGGATGGTGTTTACAATATATTTCTTTCTTTCATTCATTCATTCAGAATATAATAAATTTTTTATTGGCCAAGTGTGATTGGACACACAAGGAATTTGTCTTGGTGCATATGCTCTCAATGTACATAAAAGAAAAGTTACATTCATCAAGTGTCAAGAATCATCAGGTACAACACTTAATAATAGGCATAGGGTACAGTAAGCAATCAAATCATACTAGGAAACAGTCAATATAAATTGTAAGGATACAAGCAACAAAGTCATAGTCATACGGTCATAAGTGGGAGGAGATGGGTGAAAAGAAGGGAGGATTAATAGTAATAGTAATGCATAAAATAAGACCATATTTATAAAAAAAATAAAATCATATTTATAAAAAAATCATACTAGGAAACAGTCAATATATTATAGCCTGCCTTTATCTTTAAAAATAACTCAAGGCAGTGAGCATACACATTAGTCCTTCCTCCTATTGTCTCCACAAAAATACTATAAGTTATCAAAGCCACTCAGCCAGCTTTCATGCCTAAAGTGGGATCAGAATTCATGATCTCCATCCAGCTGTTGTTCTGAAGGGAAGACCTGGCTGTTTGGTGAGAAGAAGTAAAGGCCTTCTTTGAACTATGCAGGTTTATTTCTTTTGTTCCCAATCAGTTTTTGGTCACTCTTTCCACTCTTTCACTCTCCCTTCTTGTCTATTGTTGTATTTTTCTTCTTATGTGTAATTTCCCAGAGTCATTGGTGGCATATGAATTTAACAAATAATTAGAATAATTTAATTTTAAAAAATATGGAGAGGATGAAGGATGAATTTCAAACTTTTTCTGACACTCTGAAATGTTCAGATGGCTCATGTATTATAACGATAAGAACAGCAATAAAAGTCTTTAACTGTTCTCATAAAAAGAAAGGTTTTGTGTCTTATGAAAATTATTGAAAAGGAAGATCTGTTTACAGGAGAGGAAGCATGGAGTATTGTTTTTTTTAATCATTTCTGCCCTTGTGGTCAAAGAAATTAACTGGAATGATCTAAACTCTTGCCTAGTCTCTCAGCTGGTAGCATATAGAAAGTTTTTTTGCAAACATTTTTTCTCCCCATTTCCCCTTAGATAATGAATGAGAAGGTTTTTGTTAAAAAAAGATCAAAGTACAAGAAAAACTTGATGAAACTTACATGAGTAGATCAAGGATTTTTTTATTAAAAAATCACAAACTTCTTGAACATAAAATAGAAAATGAGAAGTCTTTTTGATGGTGAAAAATAGACTTTTGAGAAAATTTCAAGGCAGCTGTGAGAATGGATTAGTTCACTCCTTCTATCGATGTACCTGAGACAAGAAAGGGATTTGGACATGATCTTCTCACCTATTAATAGTTCAGCCTGTTATTCTTTGGTACACTATTCCACTGGCAGAATGCAGGTAAAACAGGCACTTTGATTGAGCCTCCTGCCAGATGCTGAGAGACCTTTGATGATGTACTACTTTTGTGACATCCATCCATCTCTGCCAATCAAATGATATTCTCTCTACAACCTCAGCTAGTTTCTAATTAAAGTTAAAATTGCTTCCTGGTTCTTGGGTTTATGAAACAAAATCCCATTGGAATAATACTAATAGTAATACTAACAGTGCTAAATGTACATGCATTCACATACAAACTGTATTGAGGTGGATAAACTTGCCTGTAAAAAAAACAATTTCTTCTTATTTAAGACTTAGAAGAGATACAAAAACAGTTACAGAAAATAGGGCAAACATCAAATGGAAAATAGAAAAAAATATGGCAGCAAACAGGTCAAGCTAGCTTTGTACTCTAAAAATTTGATCCAAGTCATTGAATATAACTAAAAAGATATAACACATTCTATTTTTATAACATCTAATTATAACTTAGTATTGCCCAGTCACTTTAGATGAAAGCACACACACAAAAAAATCTACCACTGAAATAGAGCTATCTTAATAGAAAAATTCTGCAAAAGGTGGAGATAAAAACTCTTGAGTAACCCAGTTATTTCCCCTCATTGCAATCTATACTAAATAAAAATGGTGCACATGCACATGCAGCTTTATTTCAGATGCTTCACTTGTATCTTCAAACTGACCTCATTCCACGGAAGACCCTAACTTGGTTACTGAGGTGGAACAATGTCTCTCAAAAGTGCTGCTTCATCATGTCAGGAAGTTGAAAAGAGGATTGTGATACATACAGCTACATAATGAAGTTTGTGTGAAAGCAGCATCACCCCATCACAATGCAAATGTATGTACACATCTTGATGTCTGTGGAGATTTTTAATCATCCAGGTCGTGGTTGTCCCAAAGATGTCTTTTTTATCTTTTTTCAGAAGGCAACTAGACTATATTGTCATATGCAGGCCCAAAATGAGAGCTTTCACATGAGGTTGCATGGCAGATTAGTTGTCTCTGAAGGAGATGGTAAATTCTGGGTGTGGAGTGTCTCCAGATAAACACACTGCATTTTTGTGGGATTATTGTTTGTTTAATATTTAAAAACATAGACAATTGATAGATTTTACAAATCAAATAAGATAAAGTAATATGAGACAGACTGACTGTGACAATAATTACGGACTGCCAACTGAGACAAAAGTATTAATGATAAGGGAAAATGAAATAGGAAAACAGTTAATGCTAATTTGAAACAGTTTCAAGAGATGGAAGAAAGATGAAGAGATGAAAGAGTAAATTAAAAATATGGAAAGAATCCCCGGATGTAAAACAAATTAATGAGAAAGTGGAAATTTTGGAAAGTAAAATAAAAGTCATAGGAATGTAGAGGAACATTATGCAGTAATATAACATTGTGATTAGATGCTGTCATATGAAATTCAGAGCAATTCCAGAGGATTTTGGTGAAGGTATTAGAAAAAAAGTTTTCAAACTCTTATAAATTTTTTTGAAATGAAATAAAGAGGATCCAGAGTCAGAAATTAACAACATTTGTAGAATAAACAGAAGACTTATTAAATTAAGAAAGATTCCAAATTCACAGATGCTGTGAGTTTGGCTTTTAAAAAAAACTCAGACCTTTCAGATGAAAATTAAATGAAATTTTATAACAGAAAGAAGCAATACAAGAAGAAATTAAAAGAGTATTTGTAACACTCTATGCCTGTGAGATACAAAAAGGAGAAAAATAGAAATGTCCATTGTCTCTTTTGTGTTTTTTTAAATATTGAATAATATAAGGCAAGCTTAGAGAATACTGGGAGTTAAAAATTAAAAAAAAAAACCTTATGGTTAATGGCATTTACTGACAATGTTGTACTTTTAGAAGATCCAATAAAGGAAATAGAAACATTAAATTATAAGAATATAGTACACTAGGCAGGTTTAAGCTTGACAATCAGAAGGCAAAGATGTTACAAAAAAACATGAAAACAGAGGATCAAATTGAACTGATGAAGAAAATCAGTTTTAAGATGGAGAAAAAAAGTAAAATATTTAGGTATCACTATGACAAATATGAATTGTGTGTTACTTCAAAACAATTATGTTAAGAAATGGGATGAAATTAAAACAGCTATATTAAGATGGGAGTAGCTACAATTAATACTGCTGAGAAGAATTTTAAAATAAAGATGAATGTCTTGCATAGACTGATGTTTTTGTTTCAGACAATTGTTGTGGTTAGTCGGCATCAGGTGCAGATGGCTGAGGAGAGCGATGACTCTGATGAGGGGCTAGGACCATCAGGGAGTAGACTGCTGCCTTCAGGGATTGTGGGGGCTGGCAGCAGTGACAAGGGGGTTCCTGAGGAGCCTGTGCCAAGTGCGCATAAGTGCAGGATGATTCGTAGACGAGAACAGCTGGAATAGCACAGGCAACTCTGGAATAAGGATGCAACGTAATGGCTCCTCCCTCCAGGGAATATAAGCCTGGTTTCAAAAGGTTTTTGCAAAAGCAAAAATGTTCTAAAGATCCAGCATTGTGTGTAGAGACTCCAGCTCATCAGAAGAATTCTGTCAAGGCTTTTCTGGTTGGACTAATTGGCTGCAAGCCATCTTTTATCTACAAAGAAGTTTATTTGTAGATTAAAGCTGTGAAGGTTTGAGTTGCTGCATTTGGTTGAGATTTTCTTGCTGGTAACAGGGTTGGGTCAGAACAATACAGTTTGACAACTGATGTACATTTGAGCAATGTACTTATATCTAAGTTGCTGAGAAATAGAAGAGTTTTAGTGAGGAAGACATGACTGAGACTTGGTTGGCATGGGTATTTGTGATACAATAAGTCAGGGTTAATGAAGATTTCAAAAATGATTGTGTTAGAAATACTTTATTAAGAATATGGAATAGGTGCAAATCCAGAATATGAAATAGATACAAATCTTTTTTTTTTTTTGGCTTTCAGCTAAAGAAATATTCTATAGATAAATAATAGACAAATAAAAATGGTTAATATATCATGAAATACTAGAATTATGTCAAGGAGACATAAAATAAAATCACAGAACAGCTAACAACTAACAACAGGGACATGGTTGTCCAGTGTTTTCTTTTTAATAGTTACCAGAAAGATTTAAAGTAGATTTAAAACAATTCAGAGTATTGAACAGTGCAAGACTGATTTTAAAACAAAAATGTGTACAAATAATTAACATGTAGTTCCTTAAATGTATATAAACTGTTATTAAAATTTATTAAAATTTGAAACAGAAGATGAACAAGTTGAGAAATATATGAGTTAACTTTTTAGTTATAATATGCAGCTAAAACAATGGGAAGTTATGTGGATGAAAGGATTAGCATTTACACTCTGTTATAATCAAATATAGTTGTTATAAAATGATATACAGAAAAATTACATGTATAATAGTATTTCAAATTTATGTTAGAAATATGAACAATAAGAAGGTTTAAGGGAAAAGACAACAATATGTTTATTTGTGTCTGGAAGCCCCTTATGGACTTTTTGTGTAAGAAAAAAAAAAAAAACAAGCTTATGATTTATGGTTTCAATGATTAGATAATGTAGATTAAAGAAATAAGAGAGTCACAATAGAACTTTAGATCAAGAGGTTAATACAGTATATAATTGTACTTATAAATGCTGGAAACCACATCTTTTCATTTTATTTTTGTACTTTTTTATTTTTGCACCTTTTTCCTTCAGTTTCTTTTTTTAAAGAGTAAACATTCAGTCAATTTTAGTTTGCATTATTCTTTTTCATTCATGTATGCAGTGGTGGGATACTTCAGGTTCTGCCCGGTTCTATAAAACCAGTGGCTCTATAGAGCAGCTGACACCGAACCAGTTCACTGTGACATCCTTCTGGTTGTCTGTTTGGCCCATCTGCCCACCCGGGTTCTTGGCTGTCCTTTATTTCCTTCTTTTTCAACCTCCGCGTGGCCCAGCTGAGGATTTTCAAATGCTGTGCACCCTGCACACAGCGCTTGTCAGCTGTCCGGGTGTATTAGCTGATGATTTTTCACAAATCCTCGACACATTCATGCAGCAAAATGCACTCTCACTGAACTGGTTGTAACACTGGTTGAATCCCACCTATGTATGTATGTATGTATGTATGTATGTATGTATGTATTATATAATATGAAAATCCAAAAAGAACAGAACCTATAGTGTAATGGTATAGTACTTTTGTCATTTTGTAAAAACAGCAAGAGCCTGTGGATACCCATGAATATAGAAAGATAAATAAGTTACATAATTAGAATCAAAAGATGGACAAATAAAATCCAATGAATTGAAGTGTTTGTAGTCCATATTATAGAACATAAGAGGCCAAAATTAAACAAGTTTAAGGGCTAAATTTAAAAAAATAAAAGATAATGAATGCTCAATTTTTTAAAAAGAGATCCTGAATGGCTGTAGGAAGAGATATGAAGTATACACAAATACAAATTATTGTAAGGATAAAAGAACCAAAAAGTAATGTTGCTGATCTGGGAAAGAGGGAGCCTTGGGCAACAAAAAGGATGCATGACAACTGAATGACAAATTCTGACAAGCAGAAAGAACAAGGACAAGTATTTAAATCAAAATATCATTAAGTAAAGAAGTAGACAAGAAGAGTTGAGATTTTTTTAAAGAACATCAGAGAGTTTGCAAGAAAATTTACATATGGACATATGTTGAGACAAAAGTCAATCATGTTGTGGTCACTGTTGGAAAAGGGTTCTTTAATTTGTAATCCATAAATGGAATTCAAACTATTGCAGAAGATGAGATCGAGGCAGTTGTTTAGTCTAGTATTGTTTTGTTGCTAGTTATTCCAGTCCTAGATTTGTTACAGCATTGTAGAAGGTTGCATGTATGGGTTCAGTTGTACATTTGTTTAGGGTCCAGTTAATATGAAGTAGATTGAAGTCACCAAGAAAGATAAATGTGTGTGGGCAGGATGTTGCTCATGTTAGTAGTGAATTTAAGTTGTTTACATGTTCAATGTCATAATCAGGGGCTCTGTAACATAGTAAGAATTGAAATGTGATATTTAAGGACAGTTCACAGATAATGGTCTCAGGAAGAGCAAGCTCCTGGGTAACTTGGATGTCTTTTATATGTAGGGACTTTTTACAGAAGATAGCAACACCACCACCTCTATGGATTTCATGATTTGATCGGTAAACATGATAGTCTCTTACTGTGGTAATGGAGTCAGGGAGAGATGTATTAAGCCATGTTTCACAGACAAATATGATGTCAAATTTAGCCATATTTAGTAAGAGGAGAAATTCAGGTATTTTATTTACAAGGCTTCTTGCATTGGGTAGCGTGCATCTAAGGCCAGTTGTAGAACTCAGGAATAAATGGAGAGAGAAAATTCCAGACAAAGAGGCAAATTCCAAAAATCTGACTTGTGATGAGACAGTAGAATCCAATGGATAACAAAATTGCCAGAAGATTATTTATCTCTGCTTTACTGACTCTAGGAATACATTTGACTGTAACATTCATGCTAGAATTGGAACATATTAAAGCTAATTGTTTAATATAGGAACATATTTAAAGCTAATGCCAGAATATCTGATTCTTCTTCTGAGGACTGTTGCCAGTGAACAAGAAGCTACTGTAAAAACTGAATTTGGAGAAACAAGAATAGTTCTGAAAAGGGAATGGAGGGAGACAAGGCTGTATATTGTCCCCATATCTATGTAATTTGTGCAGTGGTTATATTACAAGAATAGCAGGAATGTTAGCAGTGACATCATCATAGAAGGTCACAACATTAAGTTTGTGATTTGAAGATATTACCACTTTGTTAACCCAAAATAAAGAGCCTTTTGAGCCAAGAAAAAAAAGGAAAATGAAAAATCTAAGTTAATACAATGTTTCACATTAAATGTGGCTTTGCTGCTCACCATTTACTTTATTTTGATTAAAATATTTAAAAAGAGAAGGAGAGAAGGGCCCTAAGGGACATAAAAGGAAGAATATTCCCCCAGAATGCTGATGGTCACAAAGCTTTTGCCACTTCGATTTCAAATGATGGAATTATTTGTAATCATTTTAATGGGCTAAACCAATTAAAGCACAGGCAATATAAATTTTCTAGTTAATTAATACGGTAGTATGAATGGAATATATCATTTTCAAACAAACAAAATAATTATAATAAAAAGAAGAGGGATAAAAATTTAATCAGAATTCCAAAAAAGTGAACATACTACTTGAAAGATTTCTCATCCTTTAATTGGGAGGAGAGAGGACCATTTTTTTGTTGATAGATAATGCATATCAACAATCAATTACAACAACCAATTTCTCCCAATGTTTGATAATAATTTGCAGAGTCAAACTTTATTCTTTAAAAATCCCTAGTTCTTGATATCTTTATAAATACCAAATACTTTGGCATTATTAGTAATCCCACACATTTGGAATATTGAAGTTATAGTGGAATGATGAGTAATTCTTAAAAAAAGATATTAAATAATAGTATTTAAGGATAACAAATACAGGCGCAAAGAAATGTTATTTATGTTTAAATGAATTAATGGGAAAATGATAAATGGATTATGAAAAGAGACTAGTATTATTGAAGTTGGAAGATTAGAATTACACATACTTATTTGTATTATTATTGTTAGTGTTGTTTAAAAAAGACTTGACCCAGTCAATACACTGTCCACAAAATATGTATGTTTATATTGAATTTTTTTTCCGATATGGAATAAATTCCAAATACTAGGTAGACAGCCAGAAAAACATATGTGTCTTTAATGCACAGTTGATCCAAAGTCATATGATCTGATCTGTTGATGTCAGCCTTTGTAAAATATAATTCCCTTGATGCTTTTATAGAAAGATAGAAAATAAATTAACATATGCAAATACAAATTAAAAATACAATACAATGAGAAGAAATGAGCAAATAAAAACAGGGACATTTTCAGACCTAGGCAAGAATGTTGTTATCAAAGGTTGTAATTTTTGATCTGGGAAAGAAGAAAAAGACACTCAAGGATCTATTCTGCAAGTAGCAAACCTTTAAAAACAGCTTCTTAATGGGACATAGGAGGTAGGTATTTTAATCCAGTTTTAATCCAAATTAAAATATTGTATGGAAGTTGAAATAATTCAATCATGTATAGGATTTGTAATCACTGCACTCAACTGGGAAGGAATTTTTGCTGCAGGAGTAATACATTTTTTATTTCAAATACAACCTTATCTATTTGATTTACATCCTGAAAATGGTCTGCCTGTCCATCCATTTTTAGAAAGGAAAATGATGATTGATGCACATTTATAGTAGATAATTATTCTGAAAAACCTAATTATGGAACTTGTTCTTTGGCTCATGTTGCATTCTTCTCTTGTGTAGAAAGCTTTGCACAAACAAAGGAAAGACTGTTGTCTGATATAGAAAAGGAAAAAAAAAAACCCTAAAAATTGGAATAATCATTCTTTGAATGTAGCTTTTGCAGATAATCAAAATAGAAAAGTCCCCTGAGACCCTAGACATGTATCTACCAAAGCTGTTTCAATTGCAAAGGCAATAGTGAACATTTCATTCTGTTTACTAAGAAGATAACAGCCACCCTAGAGACCCAAGGATACTAATTCAAGACCAGGAGACTTTGGTTAAAATGTAGCTATATTACTTTCTTGACATATGTCAAGACAGAGTTGAATCTTTTCATTTGCAGAGCATTTCTATACAAGCCAAATAAGAATTAAATTGGAATCATCGTTCTATACTCCAGAGAAGACCTTAAGTAACAGAAGCTCTATCAAAGGCAGAGAAGGCAATTTACCAGTAGCAGCTGATGTCCCAGTGTAGAACAACCAAGGTTGTAGTGATCATTTACATAAGAGTGACCATCATGAATTCATTTGTTTTTTTTAATAAACAGATGATTCTGCTGTAAAATGGCATACTGAACATCTGTCCTGCAATTTTAGAAGCCTTGTGTCTTATTTTCTGAAAAAGAGGGTTCTCCATCTATTTTATTTTTCAGGCGTTTGAGAATTTCTTTAAAATTTCTCCGATTGACATTTTTGAATGTTCTTCTTCATCTTAAAAGTAGCGAAGGATGCTACACAGAAGAAAGTTTCCCATTTGATATCTTTCAGTCCTTCTGAAGTCTCCTTAGATCCTCACATTTTCTAATCTTAAAAAGCTCAATAGGAATGTGAATACATTTTTTATTTTGAAATGGTGTAAGAATGGTAAGTTAGCCCTACGATGAAGGAAAATATAAATAATTTATCTTGTTTCTTCCAATATAACAGATAACAGATAATCAGAGTTGGAAGGGACCTTGTAGGTCATCTAATCCCATCCCCCGCCCAAGCGGGAGACCCTACACCATTTCTGACAAATGGCAGTCCAATCTCTTCTTGAAAGTCTCAAGTGAATATGTTTGACTTATTATTTTTACACAATGGTATAACTAGTCAAAATTCGTATTTCTGATTTAGTCGGAAGGTTATTGGGTAGGTAAGTCTAGCTAACTATTCTGTAATTTAGTAAATAAATAAAATAATAAAAAATAAATAATGTAATATAAATAACACTTTAAAAATAAAATTAAAAAATACTAATTGCAGTTGATATATTCATTTTTCTGTGCATTTTTATATTTTTAATAATTATTGTTTTATATTTTTTATGATTTTAATATATATTTGTTAAGTCATTGGATTTTTTTACACTGCTTCAAAATCATTCCAGATTTTTATGTTTTACCTTCTCAGGACTACTTCATAGCTAAGAACATGATATGTCATCTAGAACAGGAATCTCCAACTGTGGCAACTTTAAGCTTGGACGACTTCAACTCCCAGCAAAGCTGACTCAGGAATTCTGGCAGTTGAAATCTTTCAGGCTTAAAGTTACCAAGATTGGAGACCCCTGATCTTGAAGAAATATACTCATTTCTCTAAAAAATTTTTTCAAACTGTTACGTTCTGAGCATGGGTGCAAGGACGGAGACGAGCCAGTGAAACAGTGAACTTCAACTCTTTATTTACATGTGAAAACAGCTCAGCCCGATGGCCACGATGGGCCCCCTTATAACACCCTTTCCCCTCGGGTTCCATTTAAGGGGTGCGGTCACATAGTCTTTGAGGTAGG
This sequence comes from Hydrophis major, assembly GCA_033807585.1. Classification (NCBI taxonomy): domain Eukaryota; kingdom Metazoa; phylum Chordata; class Lepidosauria; order Squamata; family Elapidae; genus Hydrophis; species Hydrophis major. The sequence goes on from CM066330.1 coordinate 64,805,811, forward strand.
CAGGTTGTTTCGATTGTCTATTAGATTTTCATTGTCCTCCCGGTATTTGGCTATAGTCTTGTTGGGCTAGGATGTTATCTGGTGAAAAGGGTGCCTCCCGTTCCGCATTTGAATTTTCGTCGTTGCTACTGCTTTCGGCATCGCTTTGAGGCAAGGCCACCCCCATTCTGGTTCCATCACGTGCTGCCTCTGAGCGGTCATTACTACCACTTAAATTTCCTCGCTATCTCCTCCCCCCTTGGTTTGGAAATCAGGGGGCTCGGAGATCCCCGACTATAGCCTTGAACGCAGCTGATCAATATGGTGTTTCCAAATTCTATTGTCGTGACATTTTACACGGTACAATCTAGGGCCAGTTACTTGTACCATAGTTGCCTAGACCCACAACCGATCGCCCGAAAAGTTCCTAGCGAAAACCAAATCGCCTACCTGGAAATTGCGACATTTCCCGCTAGAACCATGTGGTTTTTCAGGTTCATATGCTGGATGTAGGTGTTGAGGTGGGAGCGGAGCTTCCATCCCATTAATAACTCGGTGGGAGTTTTATTGGTGACGCTGTGCAGAGTGATATGCTGTAAATGGAGTATCCAGTTAATCTTGTCTTCTATGTCACCATAGTCCATCTTATGCAAGGTTTTCTTGACGAATTGTACCAGGCGCTCGGCCCTTCCGTTGGCCGCAGGATGCGCTGGCAAAGTCAGCACATGTCAGATACCGCGGTCTGCCAGGTACTGTTCGAAGGACAGCGTGGTAAATTGAGGCCCGTTGTCGGATACCAGAACGTCTGGTAATCTGTGTGTCGCAAAGAGTCTGTCCAGTTTCCTGATGACTGCTTCGGTCGTTGTATTCCTCATTTCATGGAATTCAAGCCAGTTCGAGTAGGCATCCACCATCAGTAAGAATGTGTGTCCCTTTGTAGGACCCGCAAAATCCAGATGAATGCGGGACCATGGTCCCCTCGGCGTTTCCCATTCAGTTGGGGTTGCTTTCGGTGGGGCGTTGCTTACTTCCTGGCATTTGCGACAGGCCTTTACCCATGTCTCTATCAGTCGCAACCGCTCTGGGATGACAACTCTATCACCCCAGATAATGCAGCCCTTTTGAGAAAATAGTTCCATTTGCCGATTTTTGAATGGGGCGTAGTCGTCAGATATTTGGTCTAACGGCCGTCCCCACTCGACCCAACTGAGGACTCGTGCTAAAATGGGGTTGTGTTTTGTTTCCATCATGATATCCCGGGCCGTTAATGGTGGCATTTGAAGTGTCTCGATCTGCAGCGTTGTGACCATCGGAGCGGGGTCATCAATAGTCTCTGGAAGAGGTGCATGGCTCAATGCGTCGGTGTGGGGAATGGCCTTCCCCGGGCGATGTAGTAATTTGTAATTGTATGCCGCCAAAAATTCTGACCAGGGGGTCATTCTGGGAGATAATATATACAGTGTTGGCCTATCTCCCGCGATTATTCCCAGCAAAGGTTTGTAGTCAGTCACTGTGGTAAATGCTCGACCATACACATATTCATGAAATATCTTAACTGAGGATACTATAGCAAGGGCCTCCTTGTCAAGTTGACTGTAGTTGCGTTTTGCTTTTGATAACGTCTTTGAAAAATAAGCAGGGGCTTCATTACCGTTTGGCAAGATGTGGCTTAAAATGGCGCCCACCCCAAATGGGGATGCATCACATGTGATCGTTAAAGGCAAAGTCTCGTTATACTGCATCAGGACAGCATCAGAAGTCAATAAATCTTTTACATGTCAAAACACCTGTTCTTCTCTACGTCCCCATACCCAGGTTGCTTTTTTGTTCAATAAACGATGTAGGGGCTCAGCTACAGTTGCTTTGTGAGGCAGGAAAATGTTATAAAAATTGATAAGAACCCAGAAAAACCTGGAGGTCGGCCTTGTTCCGGGGTTTTGGGGCGTTCTTGATCGCCCTGAGTTTGTTATTGGTGGGGTGAATGCCTTGACTATCAATTAAATATCCCAAAAATTCTACGTGATCCGGACATAAATAACACTTGTTCTTTTTAACTTTGAGACTGGAGTCTTTAAATCTCTGGAGAACCAACCTCAGGCGTTCCTTTAGTATTTCTGGGTTGGGGCTGCGATTAACACATCATCAAAATATGGAACAACACCTTTTATCCCTTGTAATAGCCTCTCCATTAAGCTTTGAAAGATTCCTGGGGCTACGCTCACTCCACACTAGAGTCGGTTACATTTAAACACACCTCTGTGCGTAACGATTGTTTGGGCCTCTGCCGTTTTTTTGTCAACAGGCAGTTGTTGGTATGCCTGGGCTAAGTCTAGTTTAGCAAAGACTTTTCCGCCCCCCCAGGGAATGGGGGAGGTGTTGTACCACTGGTACCGGGTAAGCTTTTTGTTGAAGGGCGTGGTTCAGGGTGGCTCGGTAGTCCTCACAAATTCTTATTGATCCATCTGGCTTGATGGGCGTTATGATTGGGGTTTCCCAGGGAGAGTGATCGGTTGGTTCTAGCACTCCCTGAACTATTAATTTATCAAGCTGCTCGTCAATCTTTGGTTTAAGAGCAAAGGGAACTCGACAAAGCTTAAGGTGGATGGGAGCTATTTCGGGATTGAGGTTAAACGATATCGGGGTTCCCTTGAACTTGCCTAATTTTTCTGTGAAGACGTCCTGGAATTCGTGGACAAGGTTTTCCCAATCGCTGCTGTAGGTTCGGTGAATGCCGGCTACTTCAATTCCAAGTGGAGCAAACTATTGGAGGCTTAACAAACTAGGCCAATCCTTGTCGATTACAGTCAGGGGTAGAAATGATGTACAGTTCTTAAACGATACCCGTACTCAGCTGGATCCAACAACTGGAATACGATTTCCTTGATAGTCCTTAAGTATGAGCCTTTGGAACCGGAGGTCTTGCCTCTGGATAGTGGGGATGAGCTGCTTGAGGGTCTTCCAGGAAATCATCAAGAGGGACGATCCTGAATCGACTTCCATCAGGCAGGTCTGGTTTTCAATGGCCACTTTCATTCGGATCTTTTTAGCATTCAGAGATGAGGCGTGACTGATCGTGATCATTTGGTGAGCCTTTTCTCGCTTCGTTGGGTGGTTTAGGGTTTTGTTTCTGTAGGAGTGGTTGTTCCATTGGTGGTTTATGGGTTCTCGCTTCACGAGATGACTTCCCGTTGGTTGGTGGTAGTTAGCCCCCCTTGGGGGCTGGTTGGGTACTGGCTTACTTCTACAGACCCGACCTATATGGCCTCTTTTCCCGCACACATGGCAGAGCACGTCGAGGAATTTGCATTCAGACCGGGGGTGGCGTGCTCCACACCTGGCGCATTGGTACTGTGATTTCTGGCATTGGTCCCGTTCAGACCGAAGTTGATGGACCTCTTCCTCGTCGCTGTCTGATGATGAGTCGAGGTCCTTGTGGTGGGCCGTTTCTAGCTGTCCCTCTGACTGAGGTGAAATGTCGCAGGCTCGTTGGTGAACCGGTGCGTGTGTGCGACGCATTTGGGCAGCTGGCTTCCTGGTTGCTTCTGCTGCAGTAGCTTCAGCTATTGCGTCTTTAAGGGTAATGTCGCCCTTTGCCATTAATTTACTCTGAGTGCCTGGTGCATCTAATCCCAGAACTATTCGGTCTCTTAGGGCTTTTTCTAAGTTGGTAAACTCACATAGGCCTCCCAGATTCCAGAGATCCGCGATAAAATCAGCAACGCTTTCACCCTTCCGCTGATTTCTCTGATAGAATTCATGCCTTCTCATGAGCGTTGGCATGGTCAGTGCGTACTGAGCCCTTAGCAGTGGTTTGAGGACGTCCCAGTCCATAGCCTTTACTTCTGCCGGTTTTGCTAGTGCCTTGGCCATCTTGAATACGGTTGGCCCACAATGAGTTAGGAATACCGCTCATTTCTTTCTGGTAGTGGCATCCTTTAAATTGTTGGTTTCCAGAAACATCTAGAAGCGATCCATATATGAGTCCCAGTCTTCTTGTGCTGGGTCGAATGGAGCAGGTGGTATGACGCTGCCGGACGTGGTTCCACCGTTGGTGCATTCAGCCACGTGCTCGGTTATGGTTCTTTGTCATTCAACAAGCTCTGATGTCTCCACATCCCATCCTCGTTACCAGTGTTATGTTCTGAGCATGGGTGCAAGGACAGAGACGAGCCAGTGAAACAGTGAACTTCAACTCTTTATTTACATGTGAAAACAGCTCAGCCCGATGGCCACGATGGGCCCCCTTATATATGCAACTCTTAACTTTTTTAACCAATGAAACACAGGGAGTGCTAGCTCCATTAACCAATGGGAGTGGCTCATTAATAGCCAATCAGATTCTCCTGAATGGACCAATCTGATGTCGCTATTATTGGTCAATCAGAAGTGCAGGGCCTGAACCCTGCACTTTACTTCAAGCTTTTAATGATCTTTATTAAGCATTTATTGATTCACAACACAAACAAGCAAATTAAAAAAAACAAGAATTATTATAAAAATATTTGGAAAATATTTATTTTTCTAGAAGTGTTAACAGGGGCACCATTTTGTTGAGGATAGCACTATGAAAAAAGAAAGCTTATTCAAAAATCATAAAAGTGGAAAGAATAGTGGCTTGTTTCTATACTTCCCTATTGAAAAAACATAGGACATTTTTTTATACAGAAACATCTAGTTTTTAGGTTGTGGTAAGGAGGTGATTTATTATTTTTAACTCCACTATTAGTTTGACTCTGTATTAATTGATTTAACTCTTACATTTAATTGAGAATCTAGTTTTATAACCTACACCATTCCCATTAATTATGACAATTCTTTTATATAGTTCTTTCCATATCAGGAAAGTGTATGGTTTACTCAAAACTGGAAACCCATTTAGGTTTCAGTGGTTTTTAAGGGGGAGAGCTTACAGTCTCTATGTCTATATACAGGTCCACCCTCGGCTTATAATAACTTTTTCAACTTGGTAGAAAATGTTACTATTTTATGCTAAAGTATATGTAACTATGTACAATAAATTTTAAACAGAAATGAAGTCATAATTTAAAGTTATAACTTATGATAATACTTGTAACATCATAGATAACTTATTTCTATAATCATACTTGTTTCTGGAGGATTAACCTTTACAGATTTTTTTACAGCAAAACCATGAGGGAATCTTCTGGCATCTTAACTACTAACAAAATTTATGGATCACAGAGCACTTCATCAACTGCCTGTATAGGCAATACTTCTTTCTCAGGATCATTGTCATGACTCACCAGGAGACTGTCTCAGAAAGGTGTAGAATGTCTTATAATCTCATTTTCTTTTAGGCGAGGATGAAGCCATATTAAAAAGCTGATAAGACTAGATATACAACATAAATAACAATAGTGATACATTGCCTTTCCAAAACATCTGGAGCACCACTTGAACACCATCAGCATTGAAAAAATCACCACCAGTCAATTGCAAAAGACACCTTTATTTGGAACAGGTTACATCCTGTGACACTAACTTTAACACCATCAATATTTGTAACACCATCAAATAGCCACATCTTCTTATTACAGGTCCTTGGGAAGGATTCAATAGGTAGATAAAAATGACAAATCCAGTCTAAACACCAGGCTGACTGGGCAACCAACCATAATAATAGCAACAACAACAACAATGATAATGCTGTTTTATGACATTTGGAATGTTTTGCTTGGTTTTAAATCAAGGGGAAAAAAGGGAAAAGGCTACTTTAAGTCTTGCAACTCAGTTAGAGGGTTTATCCAGGACAGATAAAGACAAATGAGACCAAGATCATGAAAAACTGCCCACATGTACACACTGCACAGAATAAAGAAGCTGATAGAAAACTAGGGCTGAGGCAACAGAAGACAAACTCCTGAAGAATTTGATTTCCTTTTTCTGAACAGGTAAAAATAGTTAACAGTTTGGGAGTAAGAGATAGGTAGACAGAGACTGTTGAAGATGCCTGGAAGCAAATCAGTTGCTAAACTTTGGAAACAGGAAACTAAGGTTTGTGGAGCAGCTTTATTGATAGCACACAATCCCGGAAAAGTTCAGAATAAAAGGGGGAGACATATGTGTACAGAAAAAAATCTGTGAGGTTTGGTACAGAGGATCCCTCGTGGAGGACATTGTGAACAATATAGAAGAAGAAGAAGAAGAAGAAGAAGAAGAAGAAGAAGAAGAAGAAGAAGAAGAAGAAGAAGAAGAAGAAGAAGAAGAAGAAGAAGAAGAAGAAGAAGAAGAAGAAGAAGAAGAAGAAGAAGAAGAAGAAGAAGAAGAAGAAGAAGAAGAAGAAGAAGAAGAAGAAGAAGCTTCACTGTTCTGTTGGTTCAATTGAGCATAACGTGCCAACTTTCTAGGCCAGCCCTAGCAGGAGTTGTAGGAATATTGATCAGGATCAGCAAGTTGAATGGCTACATCTAAATTGTTTGGATAACAGATAGTAGATCAACTACCTTCACAGGAAGGTTTTCTCCTACTCTTTCAATTGTATACTGTATTATTTGAATGTCAGTGAGAAACTGACCAAAATGCATATATATTTGTAGATTATGTAATAAAGTTGGGTTTCAGATATACAATATATAAATCCCAGAGAGGCATAACACTACATGATTATGTTTAAAGAAATTAAACATAACAGTAAAAGCTTATGCAGTTAGATGCTTGTTAATCTTAGTGGCCAAAGCATTTGGTTATTTCGAAACTTAGTGTACAACTTAGTGTTACATCATTTCTGAACTGTGTAGTATTCTAAGGGAATCAGGTTCATTATAAACTAATATTTAGTTGTAGCTTTTAAGATAAGATTGCATCTGATAGCGGTGTATGAATGAACAGCATTGAGTAAAGGGCTAGTTTACAAAAGTCTATATTTTACAAAAGTCTATATTTTATTTATACTGGCTCCACCCAGCTTTTGTTTTTGGACACCAATTTCTGACTGAGTTCTGGGAGGCTTTTTTTTTCCTTAGTAGATGTACATATACACATCTACTTCTACTGTTAGACATGTTTATATTCACTGACATGAACAGCTCAGTTAAATGCTTCTGAGCAGAATTACAGTATTGTTCTTTGTTCAGTTGTTGCTTGTAGGTCTTGAAAGGGTAATGCTATACTTGTTGATGAATGAACATTCCATTTGTAAATGGGAGCCCCTTTTAACCAAGCAACTATATCAATAGCAACCATGGTATATAGAAAATATGAAAGTTAAAACAGTACCTCCATTTAAAAGAAAAAATAAATAAATATTGAGTAACTAAGGGCCACTTTCTTGCTAAGTGTAAAAGGGATCTTAGAGTTGTTAGCAGTTATAACCTGAATAAGAGCCTATTATTTGAAGCTTTTCATTGCAGAAAAGGAAAAGTAATGTTAGGTTGTATTAATAAAAGTGTAAAATGGGAAATAATTGTTCTGATCTTGATAATTTAGCCTTTTAAAGAAGCATAGTTCCCCTCTAATATTTAAAAACTTATGATGCAGAAAAAACCCAATACATTTCTGAGTTATCCCTGAGTACATGGAATCTTAAATTATAGGGAGATAGGTCACTGTAACAAATTGATATTGGGAAAATATCTTAAGGAAATCATAGTCTGATGGGAAACAGTTTTCCTGGTATACTTGCAGGCTATATTGAACACACACACACACACACACACACACACAATCTTCACCCTAATGAAGATTTGAAAAACAAAACAAAATGGGAAACCGTAGGCAATAGACAGAGAACAGATTCCAAAAACACTACAGATAGATAGTATGGAAGAGTAGATAAAGTTCTATATTTTGGAATGAACTGAGGGTAGTGAAGGATACATACATTAACTTACTTCAATATGATATTGAACGAGTATTCATCATTGAATACAGCAATTATCAAGGTAAGATATCAGTTGGATACCACAAAATCCAGTTCAAAATATCGACCTATCTAGACATGTCAAGGCAATGATTCTGATCATGCACACAAGTCATACATACAAGTCAGTCTGACTTTCATGCCTGATGCATATTTTCCTTTAGCTGTTTTATTCATTTTCTATAACTGTATCCTTCTTTTCTATTCGTTCTTTCATTCTTTTACTCTTCTCATGAAGGCAAAGGAAAAATGGCAGGAATAATTTGACATTGGCAATCATATTAATTATGTTTGGCAGCTTTCAGAAACCTTTATATAAAATATATATAAATATGAAGATATGAGAACTATTTGAAATAAAAAAGAAATAAGTTAAGAAAGGAATAGAAAATATATGAAATAAATTTGAAGAATATAAGAATATCTGAGAAAATTTATAAAATATGAAATGTAATGATATGATATGACACTAAATGTGAAAGATGAATTTGTAACCAGTCATGTTTGTATGGAAATGTGAAAACCTGGAACCATTCTGTTCACTAAAAGAGTTGTTTTTGAAATATAAAAAATTAAAAACTTCTTACAAAAAAAAGAAACCTATTCTTTCTTTTTTTGAAAAAGAAGCACATTGTTAACACTACTGAGCTATTTGAATGCTGTTAGGTTGATACTTGGTGATAATGCTACAGTTCTCAGTCCTCTTCTAGGATTTACTCAGTTTTCATCCTTTTTTATAATGTCATGTTTTTCTAGTTTCTGTCTTTATGATATAAATTCTTCTGTATTTTGAAAAAAAATTATATCCAGGAAGAATATATCAGGAAGCACTAAAATGATGCCAAATTCTACTATATTTGATGCCTCTTCTTTAAGTGATAACAAAAATATTCTCCCAACACACACACATTTATGTAAAAAAATGCTGGACTTAATTATAAGAACTACTTACTGTAAGTGAGTATTTAATAAATACTTCCTCATAGAGAAGGGTTCTGTGTAATTAGTTTGGTCCTGTTGTAGGCTCTTTCCAAAGTCTTTTGAATTTAACAGGAGGAGATTAAAGAAACAGAATCAAGGTAACAGTGTCATTATCTGTGTTCATTAGCAAGAATTTTTGCAAAACATCAGCAAAAATATTTTAAATATTTTAATTAAAAAGTTATAGAACAGTTAAAAAAACTGCAACAGTTACTGTAACAGATGAATGTATAAATGTCTTAAATTTAATGTCTTACAAAATGTTTGGTCATTCTTTAAGGAATAACTGTCCTGTTTAAAAAAGGATGTCGAAACGCCTGTTCTTCTCTGTGTCCCCATACTCAGGTTGCTTTTTTGTCCAATAAACGATGTAGGGGTTCGGCTACAGTTGCTTTGTGAGGCAGGAAAACATCATAAAAATTGATAAGTACCCAGAAAAGCCTGGAGGTCGGCCTTGTTCTGGGGTTTTGGGGTATTCTTGATTGCCCTGAGTTTGTTATCGGTGGGGTGAATGCCTTGACTATCAATTAAATATCCTAAAAATTCTACATGATCCATACATAAATGACACTTGTTTTTTTTAACTTTGAGACCTGAGTCTTTAAATCTCTGGAGAACCAATCTCAGGCGTTCCTTTAGTATTTTCCGAGTTGGGGCAGCAATTAACACATCATCAAAATATGGGACAATACCTTTTATCCCTTGTAATAGCCTTTCCATCAAGCTTTGAAAGATTCCCGGGGCTACGCTCACTCCGAACTGGAGTTGATTACATTTAAATGCACCTCGGTGTGTAACGATTGTTTGGGCCTCTGCCGTTTTTTTGTCAACAGGCAGTTGTTGGTATGCCTGGGATAAGTCTAGTTTAGCGAAGACTTTTCTGCCCCCCAGGGAATGGAGGAGGTGTTGCACCACCGGTACCGGGTAAGCGTTTTGTTGAAGTGCGTGGTTCAGGATGGCTCAGTAGTCCCCACAAATTCTTATCGATCCATCCGGCTTGATGGGTGTTACGATTGGGGTTTCCCAGAGAGAGTGATCGGTTGGTTCTAACACACCCTGAGCTATTAATTTATCAAGCTGCTCATCAATCTTTGGTTGAAGGGCAAAGGGAACTCAATGAGGCTTAAGGCGGATGGGAGCTATTTCGGGATTGAGGTTAAATGATATCGGGGTCCCCTTGTACTCGCCTAATTTTTTCTGCGAAGACGTCCTGGAATTCATGGACAACGTCTTCTTCCCAATCGCTGAAGGTTCGGTGAATGCTGGCTACTTCAATTCCAAGTGGAGCGAACCATTGGAGGCCTGACAAACTAGGCCGATCCTTGTTGATTACAGTCAGGGGTAGAAATGCTATACGATTCTTAAACGATACTCGGACTCGGTTGGATCCAACGACCGGGATTCGATTTCCTTGATAGTCCTTGAGTATGAGTCTTTGGAATCTGAGGTCTTGCCTCCAGATAGTGGGGATGAGCTGCTTGAGGGTCTTCCAGGAAACCATTGAGAGGGACAATCCTGAATCGACTTTCATCAGGCAGGGCTGGTTTTCGATGGCCACTTTCACTCAGATCTTTTTGGCGTCAAGAGATGAGGCGTGACCGATCGTGTTCATTTGGTGAGCCTCTTCTTGCTTCATTGGGTGGTTTAGGGTTTTGTTTCTGTAGGAGTGGTTGTTCCATTGGTGGTTCACAGGTTCTTGCTTCATGGACGACTTCCTGTCAGTTGGCGATAGTTTGCCACCCTCGAGGGCTGGTTGGGTCCTGGCTTGCTTCTACAGACCCATCTGATATGGCCTCTTTTCCTGCACACATGGCAGAGCGCGTCGAGGAATTTGCATTCTGACTGGGGGTGGCTGGCTCCACTCCTGGCGCATTGGTACTGCGATTTCTGGCATTGGTCTCATTCAGACCGAAGTCGATGGACCTCTTCCTCATTGCTTTCTGACGACGATTCGAGGTCCTCGTGGTGGGCTGTATCTAGCTGTCCCTCTGACTGAGGTGAAATGTCGCAGGCTCATTGGCGAAACGGTGCATGGTTGCGGCGCATTTGGGCAGCCGACTTCCTGGTTGCTTCTGCTGCAGTAGCTTCAGCTATGGCATCTTTAAGGCTAATGTTGCCCTTCGCCATTAGTTTACTCTGAGTGCCTGGTGCATCTAATCCCAGAACTATTCGGTCTCTTAGGGCTTCTTCTAAGTCTGCAAATTCGCATAGGCCTCCCAGATTCTGGAGATCCGTGATGAAATCAGCAACACTTTCACCCTTTCGCTGACTCCTCTGATAAAATTCATGCCTTCTCTTGAGCGTTGGCACGGTCGGTGCGTAGTGAGCCCTCAGCAGGGGTTCGAGGACGTCCCAATCCATAGACTTTATTTCTGCCGGTTTTGCTAGTGCCTTGGCCATCTTGAATATGGTTGGCCCACAATGATTTAGGAATACCGCTCATTTCTTTCCGGTAGTGGCATCCTTCAAATTGTTGGTTTCCAGAAACATCTGTAATCCTAGTGGACAATCACTTAAACATGAGCCAGCAGTATGTGGCAGCAGTCAAAAAAGCTAATGCAACCCTTGGTTGTATAAACAGAGGCACAGAATCAAAATCATGTGAAGTATTAATGTTGCTTTATAAAGCCTTCATAAGACCACATCTGGAATAGTGCATCTAGTTTGATCACCACAGTACAAAAAAGATGTTGAGACTTTGGAAAAATTGCAAAGAAGAGCAACTACTATGATTAAGGGCCTGGAGAGGAAAATGTATGAAGAACATTTGCAGGAATTGAGAATGGCCAGACTAGAGAAAAAAAGATCTAAGGGTGACATCATAGCAGTGTTCCAGTATTTGATGGGTTGTCACAAAGAAGAGGGGTTCAACTTATTTTCCAAAGTACCAGAAGGCAAGACAAGAAACAATGGATGGAAATTAATTAAGGAGAGAAGCAACCTAGAATTAAGGACAAACTTCCTAAGAGTGATAACAATGGACTAATGGAATGGCTTGCCTTCAGAAATTGTAGGTGCTTCATCACTAGAGGTTTTTAAGAAAAGATTGGACAGCCACTTGTCTGAAATAGCATAGGGTCTCCTGCCTGAACAGGGTGTTGCAGTCAAAGACATTCAGTGTCCCTTCCAGCTCTGTTCTGACTGAAAAACTGTTTTTAGATTTAATCATGTCTAGCGACAGTCTCACATTGAATAGATAACATTACTAACTTATGCAGGTAGTGAAATTCATGTAATTATATCAATAACAATTTGATTTTAAATTAACCCTACTATGTAAGGCTGGCAAAAAGTAAAAGGAATCAGACCAGAATCAAATTATTTTTTACTGAAATGTATATCAGCAGTTTGGTTTTAGAATTCTTCATTATTTTTTCATTCTTCCCATTGGGCTTTTCCTTTTATGCTTGTAAAGAGAACATTATTAAATAAATGTAGAGTGGGGCTGAGACAATGTGTTTTGCAGGACACAAATATTGCAGGAATAGAAATGTTTGTAAAGAAAACTGTGATAATTGTTTTTGTTTTTGAATCAAAAGAAAGAATAACAATAAAAATAAAAATAAAAACAATTTAAGATGAACTCCATCTTATAAAGATTACAAAATAATTTCAAAAATATTTTCTTGGTTCCATTAATTGTGAGATGGTATAATTGGCTACTAATATATTTTATGATATTTATGTTTTATTATTAGTTTTGTTTATTTCATCTCTCATTGATTAATTGAATGAATTAATTAATTTATAGGGCTGTTTAGCTCATAGACATGACTTTGGACAATTAACAAAATGAAATAAAGACTAAAACAAGCATATTAACAAGAAAAATATGTCAGAAGAAAGTATTATGTCACCAATTGAAAAACTGGTTTGTTTATTGTAGCAAGAAATTCCAAAACAGCCCCACCAAAAAAATGCAAGGAAAAAAATCCCATTTAGCCAAAATATGTAATAGAGCAAACTGTTGCTTAAAGAAACTAAAAAAGTTGATATGTATGAAAAAATGTAACGGCTGTGCTTCCTAAATTTTACAATGGAGATCTCTCCTGCTTTTCAAAGAATCAAGTCCCAAATTGCATTCTTGCAAATTTAATAATGAGAATTGCACTTTTCGGAATATTAGTTCTACTATGGATGCAGTAAGCCTACTTTTATGTAATTTTAATTAAAAAAAAATTACAAAAAGAGAAGATAAAACTAATACAAAGTAAGAAATGTAAGGGAAAAAAAAACCAAACAGAAAGCTAGTAGTGGAATAAAGGAGGGAAAAGTAGATAAAATGCAGAAAAGAAAGAAAGAAAAGAGATACAAAGTACTAGCTTCACATTTTTATTTTTTATGCAAAAGTCCATAAGGTTTTCTCAGTCCACAATAAACATATTGTATTTTCTCTGATAAAAGAAGTCAATTTAGCTATCTCAGCAAAATTCAGGAGTCTAGGGGTACAGCACCACATGGGTGAAAGTGGTTGGGATTGATCTGGGGAAACTTCAGGTTCCTGAGACAGCAAGAAGCTCCTTTGTGTCCTGCTGCTATGTTGGGCTGGAGCTCACCTTCATAATACACTGTAGCTCAAGGTCTTTTGCAGCTTGAGTTGTGGTACACCAAAATGCCCCCTTTGTGCCACACTGCTGGTCTGAGTTGGACTGGACTGGCCCTTGGCTTTGTGCTGCACTACCGCTCAAAGGCTTCTTGCAACTCCAGAGCTGCAGTATGCCAAGAAGCCCCTTTGTACTTCCCAAGGTTTGTGCAACATGCACAAACACACATACTTCATCCTGTTGCCCTGCCTCCCTTAAGCAATGGAGAACTCTGTCATTTTGGACTTGGACTGCACCTGGGCTCTCCCTATCCACCCCATGACATTTGCATTGCTCCTTACCAGGACTTCCTTTGCTTTCCACTTAGTGACTTGGAAATCTGGAGTTTTGATAGCAACTGGAGCGTCAGGATTGCTATCACTAAGTAATGTGGTGATGTACCATCGAGCTTTATGAAAACATCACTTTGTAATAGAATTTATTGTCCAAACTATGGTCATAAGTCAAAGACTATCTGTATGATTGTAGTGAATCAACCTTATAAAGCTTCCAATAGTTGGAAATATTACTTGGAAATATCACAGATCTATAAACAGTTAACAGTTAAATCAGGTTGTTCTGATTTATTCTATATAGATCAGGTATTGTAACTATTCTTTCACCTTATGTTAACTTTCTGAAGCTGTGCTACAAATTCATTTGACTCCAACTCTCATCATCTACCATTATCACATACAATGATCTTGCTGGTAGGAAATGACAATTGTAACCTACAAAAGTTCAATGAAATACAATACTCTTGTGTTGTAAATTGTTAACAGATGGCAGTACTGATGTGCTAGAAGCTCTGACATGTTCTGTAGCATCTGTTCCTTCTTTTCAGTTGATATGAAGCTGTGAAAAAGATTGTGTTACTATTGTTCATGAAATAGACATCTGCAATGAGTTCCTGTAAGTATGCTTTAAGCAATACATTTTGATTGCATTTTTTTTTACTGCTGGAATCCCTTCAATTGAAATTATCTGCAAAATACTATTTGTTAATGCTGTTTGCATAGATATAAGGATTGTACTTTGCTGGGTCAAAAATATGTGAAAATGAAGGGGGAGAGCTAATTTGTGTAATCAGTAATAAAGTGGACATAAGATGATAAACTTATTAAGTATGATCAGGGAATCACTGAAAAAGAAATTGCAGTCAATAATGGCATTTCACATTTATGGTTCTTCAGTACTTAGAACAGTTTATCACATGTTCGTGGCAGAAATGAAAAGTTCAATTTTGCCAGAAGTTAACGTGCTAAAAAAAAGAAGACAAGGAACATCATGTAACTGCAGTATCCAACAAAATATGGAGTAATCATTATGACCCAGTCTAAGAAGCTTCACTTGTGGAATGGAGGCAAGAGATAAGAGGGAGGAAATCAGGCTATGGCAGAAAAACTCATGGTTAAGGAGGGTTTTTTTTGGGGGGGGGAGGAGAGAGAATGCAGATGGTGCTACTGAGAAGTATTTTCTTGAATCTGGTATTACTATAAACTCAGAGTGTTACATTGCAATACTCAAAGCTTCAGAATAATGATGTTCAGAAACCCAAGAATGAAATCTTACCACAATATGTCATCATTAGTTTTCAGATCCCTCAAGCCAAGAAACTTTGTTACTTAGCTGCCATGGTAATGTTGTTGATGTTATCCAGGGCTGTTAAACTCGCAGCCCGGATGTTTCACATGTTGGGCATGTCCATGTCCAGTTTAACAAAGGGGGAAAAAGTTGCAATACATCTCATGATGCCACTGTGACGATGCGAGTTTGACACTCCTGTTGTTATCTATGCAATTGTGTTTGACTCTTGGATATTCTATTGGCCAAGTCTCTCCATATCTTCACATCTTACACTACTTCTTTGAGTTTTTCTATGCTCTGGCTAGTGTCAGCTTTGATGGTATCCAGTCATCATGTACTTTGGTGCCCTGGTTTTCTTTTACCACTAACTCTTCTGTCACACAGTCCCATTTTCACCTTTTTCCAAACTGAAGGAATCTAATACAAATGAAGAGATGGACTGGGGCTATGAGATGCTCAGTGAAAGGAGGACATGTCCTTCAACAGATAAAGCACCAGCAGACCTAGTTTTAAAATAAAATGTTGCCCAGTATGAGTACTGAATTCCCCCAAAATATCTCTTCTGAGCAACTTTTCTCTGCAGCACAGTGCTTTCCTAATAAGTGTTAACTGCAAGTTAACAAGCTCCTCTGTGTGATTTTAATTACTTCATTATTTAGTACCTTCCAGCTGTGTTGTGCTGCTGCCTGAAATTGACAAGACCTTAATCAGTTACATGCTGAAGGCTTTTGCCTCCTAACCAGGTCTAACATATTCCTGAGACTGAAAAATCAGTCTTTCCAATGCTGGAAAAATGAATAAATATATGAAGGTATATGGGTTTTTTTAAGCTTTTCATTTTAATTTTGGTGGAAGATGTAATAAAGTGAAACAGTTACTGTGCTCTTTGCCTGTTTATATATCTTGATAAGGGTCTGATGGAAGAAGCAGGATGCTATTCTTTTATTAACAGAACTGGGTAGTGAATGATGGTGATTATGTAGAAAAGTAGATGCAGGTAACAAAAGAGCTCATTTCAAGAATTTTATCAGTGTTTCATTTATTAAAACATTCCCATTTAATCTAAAGTTATGGAGATGGAGGCATTCCTTTACACTCAGCCCTTGTACCCTATCTTGAGAGCACTAGATTAGGAAACAAGATTGGAATGTGTTGCCAAATATGCTGTTGGACATTTTAAATTGAGATGGATGGATGTAAGACCCAACAGATGGTGCTGTAATAAAATGTGCAGCATCCCTCACTACTGGTCATGTTAGTTGAGCGTACTGGGAGTCAGCAATATCTGGAGGGCCATAGGTTATGCACCAATACAAAGATCACTTCACTGGTCCTTCTTTGACATTTCAGATAGAAAATGCCAGACTTATTCCATTCTACTTATTTAAATGGGAAAACAATTCTGAATGGAAAAGAGCATATCTATCTTAATAAGAATGTACATATGTTGGATTCTGTCACCATGTGAAATATTTGATGCATTCACCCTAATATCATATAGACAATCTGATTAGAAGCAACAGCTTATCATCAAAAAGACAAATATAAGAGAGAAACAATCACATTAGACACTACCTTCTGGAACGTAGGCTGTGAGCATCCAAAGCTCATATGATCTAAGACTCTCGGTTCTGAACAAATATTTGTGTTCCAGAAAGTCAACTGGGTTTAACAGCATGGGGCATCTTTCACGGTGGAAACGGAAGGTGAAAAATAAAACATCAGATGCCAACATTCCACTCCTGCTGAGTTCTTCCATTTTCACTGTTGAAATATCAAACAGGCCCAGTAAAGTGTTTGGAAATGTGTGTGTATGTTGTGCCAAGAACACCAGGGGAATGAATTGCAGACCCAATAAGTGAAAAGTAAGGTCATTGAAAGAAAATGCACCAGCTGTAGATTTCAAATTGCAATCCACAGTTTACTCCCAATCCTATTTCTATCATGGCATGGTAATGATGCAGACAGCAAAGCAGCAAATATGGAGAAGCAGATAATGAAATATGTTCAATGGGAGGTATTACAGGAAATTGAAGGAAAAGGCTTACCAGAAGAAAAGGAATGAGGACATGTCAGCAGGAAAAGGAATCTTGCTTAATGGTGTATAGAAGGGCTTCCTGATAGGAGGAAATTGAGCTGTTTTGAAGAAGAAGAGAAATGCTGAAAGTTACAGAGAGAGGATCAGTCATGGGGAGAAGATGATATTCTCTCCATTTTGGCTCAAAATAATTAACTAAGAAAATGCTACAGCAATGAAGATTTTGTTTTCCACAAATCTGAGAAGGAAACAGATTATACAAACATAGCTTGGTTGGCATGGTCAGGTTTTGCCTTCTTTGCTTGTTTCAGAGAAGGTTCCATGAACTTATTTTTTAAAATAAGTTTTTTTTTGGCATCTTATAAGTATTTTTTTAAAATAAGGTTTTTTTGGCATCTTATATGATGCCAAATAGCCAATGGCTTTCAAACTGAAATATGAAGCAACCTCGGCTTAATGTGAAAAGTATGAACATAGATTTTTTTTGCACTGAAACATAGGGTCATGAATGGATGCAGATGTGAGGCTAAAATGAGCAATAAAGTCAGTGGATAAGGAGGACCATTTTTATGAACAGGGAATTGCTAGGGACAAGCTAATGATTAAATGTTGAACTTGTTCACATACTGTATGTGTATGTTATTTTCTTAGTATATATTATATCCCTGAATTTCTTTCCAGCATCTAAAAGAAAAGTAATAAAAATATGTAGCAGAGAGACAAAATCATAGAGAACAACACGAAGAGAGGTCATATATATGCATTTGCACATAAATCATTTATTTAAAACTATTCAAATAATAATGTTACTTTCCTGGCACATTTGCATCCATCTTGAATACAGATATAATTATTTAAGGATTATAACCTACTAATGCAAGATGATTCAAATGAAAAAAAATTACACTGCAGTGTGAAAAAAATAAGTTTATCACTTTAGTTCCTTGGTGACCAGATGCATAATGAAGGTTTTCAGTCATCATTTATTCATCTATGAAGAAATTCATTTGTGACATTCTCTGTATAAGTTGCCATCTGTTTATTTCTTGTCCTACCTTCTAGTACTTTGGAGAATAGATTGATCCCCCCTCCTTTGTGATAATCCCTTAAATATTGAAAGACCGCTATCATGTCACCCCACTTCTCTTTGTTACAGTAGAAATTTCTTGGTTCATATTTGATAATATCACATGACAGTTCCATGTGGACTGAAAGACCAACTTGGGGATAAATCATCATGAAGAATTTACCTAGAATAGTATTTTTATTTCAGACAGTACCTGTTTTAACAACGTATTCTCCATTTAAACAATGGCAGAAGAATATATCTAGAATTGAATGGCAGGGGGTAAAATGAGTTAAATATAAGGTACTATAAGATGCAAAGGAAAGAGGAAGGTTGGGTCTACAAATTTGCAATTACATTTTGCTGTCTGCTGTCTAGTTTGGATGGAAGAGTAGGCAATTGGATGGAAGATAAGCAATTGAAAGCATTGGAGTTAGAAGGTCATGATTTGAGATTTTGGTGGCATGGTATTTCTGGTATAACAAACTTAAAGTTAATATAGATTTTTTAAAAAATAACTATGTTAAGCAGGCCTTCTTTAGAGCATGGTATAAATATAAATGTGGGTTGTGCTTAAAAACTCCTTTGTGGGTTCCAATGCAAGAGGCATTTTATAAAAGTGAAATGATAAGTAACCATAAATTATTGACATACCACGATATACTAGAATTTTCTCAAGAGATTGTAAAATAAAATCAAAAGAAGATTTGACAACAGAAGGATATACTTGTCAATGGATTTCTTATAACAATTACCACAACAGTTTAAATTAGATAAAGGATTTTATAGTGTTGCACATATTTACATTTTGAACTGTAAGACTGAGTTTGAGACAAATATGTGGCAACGATGAACATGATATTGCTAAAACGTGTGATTTTTTTGTTGAATTATGAGACAGAAGGTATGATAAAATAGACTAAGACATTTGGTTTACAGTGCTTTATAATGGACAATATACAAATGGACTAATGGAAAAATATATGGTTGAAAACATTGAAATGTACGTTATGTTCTAAAGAGAATTTTTACAAAAATAGAATATTATTGGTGTGTATCAACAGAGAAATTGTTTAGAATGTAGACAATTTTTTGCTGGGAATATGAACAATATGATTATGAAGCAGAGATGGTCTTCAGTAGGTTCTGACCAGTTCTGGAGAACTGGTAGCAGAAATTTTGAGTAGTTCAGAAATCTGTAAATACCACCTCTGACTGGAGATTTTAGTTTCCTTCCCTTGCCACACCCACAAAGCCATCCCACAGAACCGGTAGTAAAAAAAACTTGAATCCCACCACTGTTATGAAAGGACATTTTATCATCTTTGGTGGACATGTAAAAAAGCTTTAAAAATGGATATAAATGTATGCATGAAACCCCTCATGGATGTTCTGCATGAAAAAAATACTTATGACTTATGGTTGTGATGAATAGAAAAAAGTAGATAATAGAAAAAAAAGAGCTTTTTTAAAAAATAACCATGGATTAAGAGGTAAATTTGCAATTGGATTTGGATTTGCTGCAAATGAAATTAGAAGCTTCTTTCTATTTATTTTTATCTTTTCTTTCTTCACTTTTGTTCTCTCTTTCCTCTCTCTTTCACTCTCTTTGCCTTTTTATTCTTTATTGTTTTTGAATGTTATTTTCATAATTTTTTATAAAAATTATGAAAAAAGAGAGTTGAGTTACTCTAGAGTCCTATATCATCCAAGTGATATTAGGTAACATTCACTGACTGAAGTTTACTTTTATAGAGCTGCAGAGATGAATTTGGCCAATTAAAACCTGGATTGACAAATTAACATTTTAGCTAATTTTCTCTGTTTTCTTGCATTTCGTCGGCACATTTCTAATGACCTCACAAATCATAATAATTAATTTCAGTCTCTTTGGCATTTTAATGAGCTTTTAATGATATGAATAACTAATCATGCTCATTTTATACCTGCTTAATTATTTTAATGAACTGCAAAGGTAAATATTTCTTGTATATTGAGCATGAGATGTTGTAGAGCTGCATCTCCTGTATTTCATTTCATTCGTAGCCAAAGTAGCATCTTAAAAAAAAAAATATTCTGATGTCAGGTAACTTGGCAAAAACAAGCAGCAAACTGAAATGTTAATTCCAATTGATATTTTGGACATTACTCTTTAGGTAAATATGATAATGTTTAGAAGGGGAATGGAAAATAGGTTCCTGCATAGAAGGAATAAGCTACTGATAATTTTCAGGTATTTTAAATGATCATCAAACATTAGTATTTGCCATAGTGAAGAAACTACCCACATCAGTCAAATAACTCAGCTGTTACACCAACTCAGTAGCACACAACAGTAACTCTCTGGGGAAAATGGACAGTTTAGAAATATGAAAAATAAATAAGTAAATAAATAAATAACTCAATTTGCTCTTAAGATGGCCAAAACTGCAGTAACCTAAAACTCCAAACAGAGTTTCAGTAGAAATAGTTTATCTATATAACATTTCAAACTCAATGACTATCCATACATCAAAAAATGTCTGTGTATGAAACCAACAATTGCACAACCCACACAACTAGGTGACATCTACCACATATAAGGCAAGGAATGAGCAAAACACATTTCAATAACCCAAAACTCCAAATATATTATCAGCAAAAATGTTAGAGTTTATTTCAGAAATCAAATCCAGAAAGCACACACCGATGACTGATTGAGCAGGATTCATTATCTTCTTTACCTACATAATAACATTTGAAGTAAAGTTTACAATACCAATAGTAGACTCTTCCAACATGGTAAAGGTTACAAGCAAAACAAAAAACAAAAAACCCACAAGCAACAGTTTCAGAGCTCAGAGCAGAGTAGTTTCAGTTCTCAGCACGGTACATAGAACTGCAGGACCATGCTCAGACTCTTTTCAGTTTCTAATTCAGCTCTCATTGGCTGACCTTGTTACCATGTCTCTGCCAGTTCATGAATATTCTGACAAAGCAGACCAAAAATGCAGATGAATTCCTAGTGGGATGGTATTTGCAGCAGATGACTCGCCCATTCATAGAGACATTGAAATAAGTTCCATCTAGAAACCATTCAAGAAAGGAAGCAGCTAAGGTCAGGAAAAATGTCAAGATCTAAATATGTCCTTCCTCATAACACACCTATTAATCAATATTCAGATAAAATCATTACCAGCTAAACAAGAACATATAATTAGCCACCAATTGCTGGTCTCCCATGCATTGATAGTGTGGCATAACCTCATAATGAAATATCTACAGGGATACCACAAATCTAATAGATTAATAGTTGTTTGCAATTTATATGTAATTTATATTATATATTTAATTTGGAAAAACCTACATCTCATCTGCCAAGATGGCTTATATGACATTCAAAATAAATGCACTATGGGTAAAATACTAGTAGATAGCAATAGATTTATATACTGCTTCACAGTCCTTTACAGCCCTCTCTAGAGTCAGCATATTGCCACCAACAATCTGGCTCCTCATTTTACCGACCTCAGAAGGATGGAAGGCTGAGTCAACCTTGAGCCGATGAGACCTGAACTGCCAAACTTCTGAAAGCTGATGATCAGCAGAAGGAGCTTGCAGTACTACATACTTAGCACTGTGCCACTACAGCTCTTACATATATATGTACTGTGTGTACATACAAGTACATGACTCAGAGCAATAACAATAATTAAAAATGGAATAAAAACAAAATTTTGGAAACCAAGGGAAAAAAAATCAACTATAATCCTTTATTACAGTTAGTCCATCAGGAAATAGTTTCACCCACATCATCAGTGTTAAGTCTGGAGCATGGATGCGAATGATGGAGACAAGCCGGTGGAAACAGTGAACTTCAAACTCTTTATTTACATATTGTGACTGCTCAGCTCAAAGGCTGCTCAAGCCTTACTTATGTAGGCAACTCATTAATTACTTAACCAATAGCAAACCTGGAGCGCTAGCTCCTATTGACCAATAGGGATGGTCTGTTAGTGGCCAATCGGATGCTTCCAATGGGCCAATCCGATCAGGCCATTAACAGCCAATCAGAAGTGCAGGGCCACAATCCTGCACTAGACTTCAAGCTCAATGATAACTTTATTGGTATTATGCATTCACAACACCCCTTTCCCCCGGCTTCTGTCCACGGGGCACGGTTACATAGTTCTTAAGGTAGGACAGTTGTATAATTAGTCTTTTTCATTTTCGCAACGTACCAGTCAGTTAGCTGCACTCTTGCTGAGGTAGATCGTTGTTAAGCGGTAAGGGTGCTTCTGGTTCTGAGTTCGCGTTCTCATTGTCATCAATATCACTGGCCATTTCCTGAGGTGCATTCGCTCTGGTCCCTGGTCCCTGTTCCTGTGTTTCCATTCCCATATCAGTCTCTTCGAAGGGATTTCCTTCGAATAATAATTCGCTTTCCTCTGTATCTCCCCCCCCCCCTCAGTTTGATCAAAAGGGAGTTCGGAATTGCGAGGTGGTAGCCGCAATCGTAGTTGATCTATGTGGCGCTTCCAAAGTCTATCATCAGGGCATTGAACGAGGTATGATCTAGGGCCGGTTACGTGGATTACGGTTGCTTCCACCCACAGCGGATCGCCCGAAAAGTTTTTAGCGAATACGAGATCGCCTACCTGGAAAGTACGGCATCGGCTGCTGGACCTGAGTGGCTTTTCGGGTTCGTAGGCCGGGTGTAAACGGTCGAGGTGGGAGCGGAGCTTTCGTCCCATTAGCAGTTTGGCAGGAGTTTTGTTGGTGACGCTGTGAGGTGTAATGTGCTGTAGAAAAAGTATCCGGTTGATCTTTTCGTCAATGTTATCGTAATCGATCTTTTGCAATGTCTTCTTCACGAATTGAACCATGCGCTCAGCCCTACCGTTCGCAGCAGGGTGCGCAGGCGAAGTGAGCACATGTCGAATGACCCGGTCAACCAAGTACTGCTCAAAAGATAGCGTGGTAAATTGGGGCCCAGGATGTCTGGTAGTCCGTGGGTTGCAAAAAGTTCTTCTAATCTTTTGATGACCGCATCAGTGGTTGTGCTGCTCATTCGGTGAATCTTGAGCCAGTTTGAGTAGGCGTCGACGGTGAGCAGAAATGTGTGGCCTTTGGTCGGCCCAGCAAAATCCAGATGGATGTGGGACCAGGGTCCCCGTGGCGTTTCCCATTCGGATGGGGTTGCCTTTGGTGGAGTGTTGCTTACTTCTTGGCATCTCTTGCAAGTTTTAACCCATGATTCGATTTGACTATCGATGCCTGGCCACCACGTGTAGCTTCGTGCGAGGCCCTTCATGCACATAATGCCATGGTGGCCCTCATGCAAGGTTCTTAGCAGCGTTTGTTGGAGTCAATCTAGGATAATGACTCTATCACCCTAGATGACACAGCCCTTCGGCGAGAACAACTCTGTTTGATGGTTTTTGAATGGTGCAAAGTCATCTGGTACTTGGTCCAATGGCCATCCGCATTCCACCCACATGAGGACTCGCGCCAAGATGGGGTCGTGTTTTGTTTCTCTCGCGATGTCACGGGCAGTCAATGGTGACGAGTGGAGTGTCTCGATCTGCAACGCTGTCATCGTTGGTGCAGGATCATTGATGGTTTCAGGGAGCGGTGTACGGCTCAGCGCATCAGCGTGGGGAATAGCTTTTCTGGGACAATATTGAAGTCGATAGTTGTATGCAGCCAAGAATTCTGACCAGCGGGTCATTCGGGGAGATAGTATGTAGGGAGTTGGTTTGTCCCCAGCAATGATCCCCAGCAATGGTTTGTGGTCAGTTACAATGGTGAAATTCCGGCCGTACACATACTCATGAAACCTCTTAACTGCTGACACAATCGCCAAAGCTTCCCTATCAATTTGGCTGTAATTTTGCTCGGTTTTCGAGAGCGTCTTTGAAAAGCAAGCAACAGGGGCTTCGTTACCGTTAGGTAACACATGACTCAAAATGGCACCCACTCCAAAAGGTGCTGCGTCACAGGTTATGTTTAATGGCAAAGTCTCATTGTACTGCATAAGTCAGTAGATTTTTTACATTATGGAACGCCTGCTCTTCTTTGTGACCCCAGACCCAGTTTGCTTTTTTGTCTAAAAGACGATGTAGCGGTTCAGCAACCGTAGCCTTGTGCGGCAAGAAAACATTATAGAAGTTGATGAGGCCTAGGAACGCCTGGAGATCGGTTTTGTTCTGGGGTCTGGGAGCGTTCTTTATTGCTCTTAATTTACCATCAGTAGGGTGAATACCCTGACTGTCAATTAGGTACCCTAAGAATTCAACATGGTCGGTACACATTTTGCATTTATTTTTTTTAACTTTCGGGCCTGCTTCGTGAAATTTTTGTAATACTAATTTTAACCGTTCCCGCGGTATTTTTTGAGTGGGGGCAGCAATAAGCACATCGTCGAAATAGGGGACAACGCCCTTGATCCCCTGCAATAGTCTCTCCATTAGGCTCTGAAAGATCCCTGGGGCTACACTGACTCCAAATTGAAGCCTTGTACACTTAACTGTGCCATGGTGTGTTACAATAGTCTGTGCCTGTGCCGTTGTTTCGTCAACCGGCAATTGCTGGTAAGCCTGAGCTAAGTCTGATTTAGCGAAGACTTTTCCGCCCCCCAGGGAATGGAGGAGGTGCTGTACTACCGGCACCGGATATGGGTTCTGTTGCAGTGCGTGGTTCAGGGTGGCCCGGTAGTCCCCACAAATTCTAATGGAGCCGTTCAGCTTAATGGGTGTCACAATAGGCGTTTCCCAAGGAGAGTGATCCATTGGCTTTAAGACCCCCTGGACAATTAACTTATCTAGCTGCTCGTCGATTTTCAGTTTTAGAGCAAACGGAACTCGACGAGGCTTAAGGGGGATGGGCGCTATCTTTGGATTCAGACTAAAGGATATCGGGGTCCCCTTGTACTCGGCCTAACTTTTCCTCGAAGACGTCCCTGAATTCGCGGGCGAGGTCTTCCTCCCAGTCATGGCCGCCGATTCGATTAATGCCTGCCACTTCGATGCCGAGTGGTGCGAACCACTGTAGGCCCAACAGGCTAGGCCGGTCCTTATCGATTATTGTCAGGGGTAAGTACGCCATGTGGTTTTTGAATGTGACTCAGACTCGGCTGGATCCTGCAACTGGAATTCGTTTCCCCTGGTAGTCTTTTAGGATGAGCCGTTGAAATTGAAGGTCTTGGCGCCGGATTGTGGGGATGAGTTGCTTGAGGGTCTTCCACAAGTACATCGAGAGGGACGATCCCGAGTCTACTTCCATTGGGCAGGGCTGATTTTCAATGTTCACGTTGACCCGAATTTTCTGAGCATCTAGTGAAGAGGCATGGCCAATAGTGAGTGTTTGATGCACCTCTTCTCGTCTCGCTAGATGATTCATGGGCCGGTTTCCGTAGGAGTGGTTTACTGATTCTTGCCTTACAGGGCGATTCCCTGTCGGTTGGCGGAGATTGGTTCCCTTCAAGGTCGGGCTGAGTCCAAGGAGGCTTCTGAAGACCTGTCCGATGTGGCCTCGCTTCCCACACTTGTGGCAGAGTGTGTCGCAGAATTTGCAGTCAGAGCGAAAATGGTTGGCCCCGCATCCTGCGCAGGATAGTTGGAACTTTGGGCATCATTCCCGATTGGTCCATAGGCAATGGACCTCTTCTTCGTCGCTGTCTGGTGACGAAGAGAGGTCCTCATGATGGGCTGTGGAAAGCTGCCCTTCTGCGCTAGGTGAAATTTTGCCGGCCGGCTGGTGGGCATGATTTCAGCATAATTGGGCAGCTGACTTCTTGGTTGCCTCCGCTGCCATGACTTCAGTTATGGCATCCTTAAGGGTGATGTCACCTCTTGCCATTATTTTGCTCTGCACGTTTAGAGCGTCGAGCCCTAGGACTACCCTGTCTCTCAAGGCTTCCTCCAGATCGGTGAATTCACACAGGCCTCCAGGTTACGGAGGTCTGCAACGAAGTCGGCGACGCTTTCTCCTTTCTGCTGGTTCCGTTGGTAGAGCTCGTATCATCTTATGAGCGTTGGAACAATGGGTGCATAGTGGGCCCTTAGTAGCGGTTCGAGGACGTCCCAGTCCATGGTCTTCACTTCAGCCGGTTTTGCCAACGCCTTAGCCATCTTAAAAACTGTTGGGCCACAGTGCGTCAGAAACACCGCCCGTTTCTTTCCGGCCATGGCATCCTTTAGATTATTGGTTTCCAAGAACATTTAGAAATGATCCATGTAAGACTCCCAGTCTTCTTGAGCCGGATTGAACGGAGCGGGCGGTATGGCGCCGCTGGACATGGTTTCGCCATTTTGTGCTTCAGTCATGTGCTTAGTTGGCTCTAATGTCATCCAATCCCACCTTCGTTGCCAGTGTTAAGTCTGGAGCATGGGTGCGAATGATGGAGACGAGCCGGTAGAAACAGTGAACTTCAAACTCTTTATTTACATATTGTGACTGCTCAGCTCAAAGGCTGCTCAAGCCTTACTTTTATAGGCAACTCATTAATTACTTAACCAATAGCAAACCTGGAGCGCTAGCTCCTATTGACCAATAGGGATGGTCTGTTAGTGGCTGATCGGATGCTTCCAACGGGCCAATCCGATCGGGCCATTAACAGCCAATCAGAAGTGCAGGGCCAGAACCCTGCACTAGACTTCAAGCTCAATGATAACTTTATTGGTATTATGCATTCACAACAATCAGGATCCCATGTTCAATGAACAAAGGAAGCTAAGATCTTGCAAATGATTGGATCTGATAGGCCAAGACTGATGTTGTTTTTCCAGAGAGTGGATGTCACAACATAAAAGGTTTTCTCCTGGGTCTGCCTAGATAACACACCCTAACTGACTGGGCCCAGAGCATGTCTCTATGCTGGATTTAATGATGTGGTTATACAGGGGTTTTGCTGCTATGGGTTTACATGGGTTCAGGTGAACCCTTTGCTCTGGCAATCAGTTGGCCCTGCCCACCTATCCCTGCCTTAGTCTGTCCTTTATTTCTGCAGTTTTGAAGCTCAGCTGAGGTGCAGCACAGTGGATTACCATGGCTCAGTTGTTTTACTCATTGTCATTGCAGTAGAAAGTAAGTTGTAAAATTGTAAAATGGTTTTGTAGTGTTCTGTGTGTGTGCAAAGCATGTGGTCACTGAACCCGTTGTGAAACTGGTAGAAGCCTGTTGTTATATTAGTCCATGGGCCAGGCCAGATATCGGTACCATCTTGGGTGACCAAATCTTAATGGTACTAAAATGTTTATGGGTCCATACCAAGTACATTAAGATGTGATAGCCTTTTCAGATATGTAGCTTTGTATGTTTTTTAAGAAACCATCAATTTGACTGAATAGCGGCCTTGTGATATCACATGATAACACATATATTTGCGAAATGAAGCTGTAAATCATTAGAATTAAACCTAATTGATGTTGATAATTTATTAAAATCATGTGCAGAGACTTTTTGTGGTAAATGTAGAGCATCATAGCAAATTAAAATGTATTTCGTAAATTGCTAATATGTTTTTTTTTTCTCTTCCAACATCGTTACAAAGAGTTTTGAACTCAATTTCTCAATGCGGACTACTGTTGAATAATTGCAGTTCTCTGTTATATTGTGACAAACTACTAAGGCCCACATGATGGATTCAAGTGGAGACAAGGCCACTGCATTGCCAAAGAAAGGAGTGCGGCCAGGCTGCATTATTCACTGTTCTGGTGAAGACACGTCTACCTTCGTGTTACTAAAAGACTTGGACTCATGGAAGACACTGCTAAGAGCAGCAGAGATTAGACAACATGCTCCACTTCTGGACATTGCAAAAGACTTGGAAGAAGGCCAAATACCGCAGATCCAGTATCATCGCAAATGTCGCAGCATCTTTACCATGAAGAAGACTCTCGACTCCATCCTTTCTAAAGACAGGCCGAGTGCAGAAGAACAGACTGGTGTCCATGGTGTCAGAAGATCATCTAGGGATGCACCGAGTACATCAAGAGTGTATGACAAGACATGCATCTTCTGCTGCAAGTCAAGCAAGTACCTGAAAGGAAGACAGACAAGGGAACCTATCATCCAGTGTGTTGAGTTACGTGCAGATGACAGAATCCGCAGTGCAGCAACCCAAAAAATGGACCAGCGAATCCTCGCGTTGTTAAGCAGAGACCTTGTTGCCGCAGAGGGGCACTACCACAAGTCGTGCTACAAAGTGTATACAAAGGAAGGGGCATCCACCAGTTCTGGTGCATGCGATGAGCAGGAGCAGTCTGAGCAGGCAGTATACGAGGAAGCCAAGAAACAATCCTACGAAGAGCTATTCCTATATATCAGGAATGAACTCATTCTCAACCCTGAGGTGCTGCCTATGACAGATCTGACAGCTAGACTTGAGAAAGCCATGCACTCTCGTGGAATTTCTCATATCAGACCATCAACCAAGAAACATGTCCGTCGTAAACTTGAAAGTGAGATAGGAGGATCGCTTTGCTTCGTTTCTGATGAGAAAGGGAAGCTTCTCATATATCCAGAGAGCTTGTCATTTGATGAGCTTGTCAAGCATGCCTACAGACTAGGGAAAGAACTCCACGAAGCAAGGGCTGCCAACTCTGGGGATGTCCTAGCCAAAGCAGCAATGCAGCTGAGGAATCAGATTAAGAAGCAAGATGTAAGCCAGACATGGCCCCCTGACACAGAGCAGAATGTCATTCCTGAATCTGTCACTGAATTCCTGTATACCGTGCTCACTGGAGAGTGTGAGTGTGCAGATCCTTCTGACAGAGTCCAAAGGCTTGCCACTTCTCTTGCCAGTGATCTGATATTTGCTGTCACATGTGGCAAGACAAAGCCATCCAAGCACGTACTTTTGTCATTTGCTGTGAAGACCTTGACAGGCAATACAGAACTTGTACGCACACTCAATCGCCTGGGCCACTGCATTTCTTATTCACAGATTGAGGAGATCGATACAGCACTGTGCATTCAGAAGCTGGAGCGTGCACAGGAAGACATCCCACTGCCAGCAGACATCTGCCAAGGTGTGTTCACAACCCTGGCATGGGATAACATTGACCGACTTGAGGAGACACTCAGCGGAGAAGGTACTTCTCACAGAGTCAATGGCATTGCTGTCCAGCCCAAGATTGCAGGCCCCAAGCCACAGAATCTCTTCCCATCTGTCAGCAAGTCCAAGAAAAGGAGCATCAGTCCAGCCCCAACAATGTTACCAACCTACAATGTTGGTAAGCGAGCCCAGCCTCCAAAGACCGAGACTGTAGATGTTGACAGCATGAAGGAGGTCCACGAAGCCAAGATGAAGAATTTTATCTGGTTACTGACTCGACTGTCAGACCCTGAGAACCAGATTGTCAGCAGCTGGACTGGGTTCAACATCATGGTCCGCAATGATGTCACGGTGAACCAAGACATTGTGGGCTACCTGCCCACTATCAATGCTCCTGCAACAGACATGTCCACGGTCAATGAAGTGCTGGAGCGGACCCTACACATCATGCAGGCCCTTCAGCTGAACCAGATTGTCTGTGTCTTTGACCAGGCGCTTTATGCGAAGGCTGTTGAGATAGTATGGAAACATGACAAGTTCAACAGCATCGTCGTCAGGATGGGAGACTTCCACACAATCTGCAATATGCTCTCCATCATAGGGAAGCGATTTCAAGATGCAGGGCTCAGGGATCTCTGTGTTGAAGCTGGTGTCATTGCAGAAGGCTCAGTGAATGGTGTGATGGATGGTCGCAAGTACAACAGAGCAGTAAGATGTCACAAGCTGGTTTATGAAGCACTATTGAGGCTTGCCTGGAAAGGATTCCTCCGATGGCTGGAGGAACACCATGCAAGAGACATTCACCACCTTGATGAAACCCTGAAGAAGATTGCCAGCTTCCACGACGGTGTCTCTCAGGCTGCACTGCAAGACCTGCTTAATAACGAGTCATGTGTGCACACAATAAAGCTGTTTAAAGTTTACCTGGAGTCTCTCAGAAATGCAGATAACCTCTCTGCATTCTGGATGTCCTACTTGGACATGGCAGAGATCATGCTGTGCCTGATCCGAGCATCCAGAGAGG
Organism: Hydrophis major; assembly: GCA_033807585.1. Lineage (NCBI taxonomy): Eukaryota > Metazoa > Chordata > Lepidosauria > Squamata > Elapidae > Hydrophis > Hydrophis major. The sequence continues at coordinate 64,835,986 of CM066330.1, forward strand.
GCAACTGGATGCTTCACCTGGCAGCAATCAGGCAGATGATCCCATGGTGCTTTGCCTATGACAAGGTGAACTATGCCCGCTTCTTGACCTACTACTATGCCAAAATGTCTCGACTGCCAATAGAACACCCTGAAGTGCATGCCCACTTCATGCAGGGAGGTTTTTCTGTCCAGATTGGGAGTCAGAACCCATTTGGGCGGATACCTGTGGACCAGACAATTGAGGAGACGGTTAACAAAGACACGCAGACACCAGGAGGCACCAAGGGCTTCAGCCTGAAAGGTGGAGCTGTGGCAAGGTACTATCTGACATCTGAGTACCGCAGTAGATACTTGAGGCAACTGAGGAACATGGTAGGTCAGCATGACACTGACTTCCATCATCCAGACCTACAGCTGCCAAGGATAAGAAGAGATGAAGCTGATGTTTTCCACGTGGGGGGTGGTGGCAAATGACCCCCCTTGCCCCCCACCCTCCCTCCGGACGCCCATGACTAGACTGTTCATGCATACTAACAATGAAAGGGTTCTGGAGATATTTTGGATAGTATATTTGGTCATTAGCATAAACGTGGTGATGTTCAGAATAGAGAATATTGTCAAAGTATGTGTTCACCCTTTCTTTCCGTGTACATAGGGTGCATCTATTCTAAGAGTGATAACCTCGATTAAGCTACGAGTTAACAAGGGCTATCACATCAAACCATAAACTAGAGACATAAAAGAAGCCAAAAACACCTAAGATTATTAGTCACCTCGGGTGGTACCAATATGTGAAAATTCAGGTCTTGGCTCATGAACTATATACCATTGGAAAAAGACCAACTCACAAATAGTCTGGCCCCAGGCCATAAAAGGTTTTAAAAATAGCTACCACCACCTTGAATTATTCAGTAAGGGGGCTTACTGTCAACCAATGCAGCTCACAGAGCAGAGGTGATACATATGCTGAACTAGAATCACCCAGAACTGCCCACACCACACATTTTTACTTGCTGAAGCTTCCAAATAATTTTCAAGGACAGCTCTATGTCCTGTAAATTTTGTTTTAGTAATCCAAGGTCATCAAAGCATGAGTAACTGTGAGTCCCCTGTGAGTTCATTCAGGAATGAACATAATAACACAAAGAATGAGAGATGGTTTACTCTAAGAAAGTGAGGTTTAGCATCATTAGTGAGCCACATTTCATGAGATGGCAAAGGGACAAAGATTAATATAATAACAATTATAAATCTCAAGCCACTTCAAGTGGTAAAAGCTGGTCCTTATGATATAGATTCCCTCTGGAAGGAAGACTAGCACCAATTCTGGTGGCCCTTTGGAAAGCTGTCAAGATAGAAAACTTTTTGAGAGCTGGTACCACCAATTTAATGACACTATTGAACTCTTACCATTATTGCAGTTTGTTTAAATTGTTTATGTTAAATCTGTTCCGAACTAGCAGGCTTGTAAGCCTGCAAACCTGACTGGCCTTTTCCACAGCAGGCTCATAATCCTGCAAGTTTGATTGGTCCGTTAACAGTGGGTCGCAATTGGTCATTCAAGACTGATCTGATTGGCTAGTTAACGGGCTGCCGTGATTGGATGCTCCAAGCGTGGCAAACTTAAACCATTGGACACTTTGACAGCAGCCAGCTCTATAAAAAGGGCTGCTGCTGCCATACCTTTTTAGCTCTGTTCCTGAAGTCATTAATAAAGAGTTTGGAGTCACTATCCGATGTCTCGTCTCCATTCTCGCGCCTACCCTCTGAGAGAGAACACTGGCGATGAGGATGGGATTCGGAGGCGATAAGGGCTAATGTGGCACGATAAGAGCTGACTGAACACTCACGAAGTAGTGACAGAGCACATGGCTGACAATGCGCAGAGATGGCAGAATGACCAGCAGCACAATACCACCCGCTCCATTTGACCCAGCAAATGAAGACTGGGACTCCTAGATGGACAGGTTGCAAATGTTCTTGGAGACCAACAACCTGAAGGATGCCACGCCCAGCAAGAAATGTGTGGTGTTCCTAATGCACTGCGGACCCGCCATTTTCAAAATGGCAAAGGCACTAGCAAAACCAGCTGAAGGCAAAACTATGGATTGGACACCCTCGCTCCCATTCTCCAGGCTCATTACACCCCAGCAGTCCCAACCCTCATCAGAAGACACGAGTTTTACCAGAGGAACCAACGGGAAAGCGAAAGCATCGTGGACTTTGTAGCTGATCTAAGGAATCTGGGAGGTCTATGTGGCTTTGCAAATCTGGAAAAAGCCATGAGAGATCGGATTGTCCTAGGTCTAAGAGACCTCACCATTCAAAGCAAGATTATGGCAAAGGGAGACATCACCCTCGCAGATGCCATAGTGGATGCTACTGCAGCAGAAGCAACCAGGAAGTCAGCAGCCTGAATGCGCTGAGCGAATGGAACAAACCGCCAAACCCCCAGCAACATCGCAATGCCCTCAGAGAGACACACGTCAACAGCCCATCATGAAGACATCAAATCCTCGTCAGAAAGTGAAGAGGAAGAAGTCAACAGACTCAGATCAGAGCAAGACCAGCGAGGTCGCAGAACCAGTTTTCAATGTGCTGGATGCAGAGGAAACCACCCTCGAGCAGACTGCAGATTCTTAGATGCCATCTGTTGTTCCTGTGATAAAAGGGGCCACATCACCAAGGTTTGCAGAAGCAAACAAGGATCCAGCCCCAAGAGGAACGAAGTAAATTTCTGGCAGACAACAGGCAACCACCCATCAAACCGGGACCGCCCTAACCACCAGTGGAACCAGTACAACAGAAACCGAACACCTGCTACCTCTACCAGATGAGAGGAGGCACATCAGACCATCATCATCGGTCACGCCTCATCAGTGGATGCAAAAATAATCCGGGTAAAGGTCACCATTGAAGACAGACCGTGCATCATGGAAGTCTACTCCGGGTCTTCCTTATCCATGGTCTCCTGGAAAACTCTCAAGCAACTGATCCCTGACATCCGCCGCCAGGACCTCAGCACCCAGAGACTTATATTAAAAGACTATCAAGGCAATCGAATCCCAGTTGCCGGTTCCAGCCACATCCAGGTCTCGTTTAAAGACCACACCACAACTCTACCTCTCACCGTCATTGACAGAGACCAACCCAGTTTATTGGGATTACAGTGGTTCGCGCCATTAGGAATCGAATTGGCAGGCATCAACCAGACCATAAGCGAAGACTGGGAAGCGGCCCTCATCCAGGACTTTCAAAAAGTCTTCTCCGAGCAATTAGGCAAGTACAAGGGGTCCCCCATTTCATTTAATCTCTGTCCTGACATCTCACCCATCCATCTAAAGCCATGCCGAATACCATTTGCTCTCAAACCGAAAATTGATGAGCAATTGGACAAATTAATAGCACAGGGCGTGTTAGAACCCATCGACCACGCCCGATGGGAGACCCCAATTGTAACCCCCCTAAAACCTGATGGATCTTTGAGAATCTGTGGGGATTACAAGGCCACCCTGAATCACGCGCTTCAACAGAGCGCATATCCTGTACCCATGGTCCAGCACCTTCTTCACTTGCTTGGGGGCGGAAAAGTATTTGCAAAGCTTGACCTGGCCCAAGTGTATCAGCAGCTGCCAATAGACGCAAAGACAGCAGAAGCCCAAACCATAGTCACGCACAGGGGTGCGTTCAAATGTAACAGACTCAGTTCAGAGTAAGCGTAGCACCAGGCATTTTCCAAAGCTTGATGGAAAGGTTGCTGCAAGGCATAAAAGGAGTTGTACCTTATTTCAATGATGTATTGATAGCCGCCCCTACACGAAGCCAATTAGAAAAACGCCTAAGAACTGTCCTGCAAAAATTCCAAGACACAGGACTTAAAAGTAAAAAAGGAAAAGTGCCAGTTGAAAAGTGCACTGAGAGGGTTGAATTTCTTGGTTACCTTCTTGACAAACAAGGTATTCACCCGACCGAAAAGAAATTGGCAGCTATTAAAAACGCTCCAAAACATGACAGACCTCCAAGCCTTCCTGGGCCTTATTAACTTTTATAACATCTTCCTACCCCAGAAGGTGACTGTTGCTGAACCCCTGCATAGGCTCCTCGACAAGAAGGCTTCCTGGTTTTGGGGACATCAAGAGGAGCAAGCTTTCCAGCAAGTCAAAGATCTTTTAACATCAGATGCAGTGTTAATCCAATATAACAAGACACTTCCCTTGACTGTGACTTGTGATGCTTTACCGTTTGGAGTAGGAGCTATACTGAGCCACATTCTACCAAACGGTACAGAGGCACCTATTGCATTCTTTTCAAGAACCTTGTCTAAAACTGAAAGAAACTATAGTCAATTAGATAAAGAAGTCCTTGCTATTGTATCCGCCATTAAAAGGTTCCACGAATACGTGTATAGAAGATCATTTTCTATAATAACAGACCACAAGCCGTTGCTTGGCATTTTGGCAGGGGATAAACCAACTCCCCACATTCTATTGCCAAGAATGACACAATGGTCAGATTTCTTAGCCGTCTATGACTACCTGTTAACACATCGCCCAAGAAAAGCCATTCCCCATGCTGACGCCTTAAGCCGTTCACCATTGTCTGATTTCCTAGACGATCCAGCTCCTACGGTATCCATGCTACAAATTGAAATGCTTCCCTCCACTAACTGCACAAGACATTGCATTGGAAACAAAAAAAGACCTTTGCTTGTCGCGGGTCCTCAGCTGGGTGGAGAGGGGATGGCCAGAAACCGAACCCAACGACAAGTTCAAACCCTTCTAAAACAGACATACAGAACTGTTTTCCCAAAAAGTGTGCGTATTGTGGGGAGACCGAGTAGCCATTCCTGAAAAGCTACAACACAGAGTCCTGAAAGTGCTACACGATGGACACCTGGGCATCGTACAGATGAAAGCACTGGCAAGGAGCTCCGCCTGGTGGCCAGGTATGGACAAACAAATCGAAGCCTGGGTTGCCACCTGTAGCAAATGCCAAGAATCATTTTTGGCTCCTCCAAAAGCACCACCAATGGAATGGGAAAGGCCCAGGGGTCCATGGTCCCGCATCCACATCGATTTTGCGGGACCTACAAAAGGACATACCTTCCTAATAACAGTAGACGCATACTCAAATTGGCTCAAGGTGAACAAGATGAAGACCACCACCACAGAAGCGGTCATCAAAAAACTAAACAGACTGTTTGCAATGCACGGATTTCCAGATGTCTTGGTTTCCGACAATGGCCCGCAGTTTACCGCCCTGGCATTTGAACAATACCTAGCAGACCGGGAGATACGCCACGTCTTGACATCACCTGCTCACCCAGCAGCCAATGGCAGGGCTGAACGATTGGTTCAGTACACTAAAACAACCCTGCACAAAATAGACTAAGGAAACATCCATGACAGAGTCACCAGGATGCTCCTCCTCCAACATATTACACCGAGGAGAACCACAAACAAAAGCCCACCCGAACTCCTGATGGGCAGGAAACTTAGGTCGCACCTAGACCGACTACACCCTGCATACACCCCAGAAAAGCCCCTGGGGTTCAGCAGCAAACATCGCACGTTTAAGGTAGGAGACCTCGTATTTGCAAAGAACTTTACAGGTGACCCTTTGTGGGTCCCTGCCAAAATAACACAAGTTACAGGTCCCCGTTCCTACCGATTAGACACCACAGATGGAAGATTGTGGAAACGCCACATCCACCAGCTGCGTTCTAGGCTGACGACTACCCCCTCCACGAACTCTGAACTCGGAACCAGAGGGGGAAGGGAAGCCAAGGATTTTGAAAATAAACTAACACCTGGCCCAAACAATGCAAACCCATAGACCGAACAAGCAAGCCCAGCATACTTACCTGCTGAAGAGGAGCCATGGCAGTTGGTCATTTCTCCAGGCAATAGCAGCCGAGTGGGGTCAGCGAGTCCAGAAAATCCAAATGACAGAAACGTTGAGGGTATCCCCAAGTCACTCCAGGGTTGCCCAGCAGTGAAGCCAGGTCACTGTTAAACGACCCACCAGAACCAGAATCTGAGCGAAGGCAGGTTGAACAACGCAAGTCAGGTAGACAAGTACAAAGACCAGCCTACCTGCGCGAATACATCACCCCACCCCTTAGGCGAAACCTAGAGGGGAGGGGTGTTCCGAACTAGCAGGCTCGTAAGCCTGCAAACCTGACTGGCCTTTTCCACAGCAGGCTCATCATCCTGCAAGTTTGATTGGTCTGTTAACAGCGGGTCGTGATTGGTCGTTCAAGGCTGATCCGATTGGCTAGTTAACGGGCTGCCGTGATTGGATGCTCCAAGCGCGGCAAACTTAAACCATTGAACACTTTGACAGCAGCCAGCTCTATAAAAAGGGCTGCTGCTGCCATACCTTTTTAGCTCTGTTCCTGAAGTCACTAATAAAGAGTTTGGAGTCACTATCCGATGTCTCGTCTCTGTTCTTGCGCCCACCCTCCAAGATAGAACAAAATCTGCATTGTAACTTTTAAATTTGTGTTTTTTATGATGACACATAATATGATTCTGAAGCCACATAAGTGAAATAAATAACTATCTTAATATGAATCTATACTAAATAGGAATTTATTTTGTTGAGAAATCACCAGCAGTTTAAGTTATCTCTGGAAATATACTGCAACTGAAATAACAATGGAAGAAATGAATGTTGTCCAGTGCCTAGAGGCAAGCATTTTGCATTTGTTGAAATTTCCAGATATGTTTCAAGCTCTGCTTCATATAAATTGCATTGCAGTAATGCAGTGTGGAAATAGCCAAGGTTTTGTGATAACAGATAGATCTAATTTTACTGAGGGAATAGGCAACTACTATAAGCACTGTGTGAATTAAAATTGCACTAAGGAACTCCAGGCCTCAGTGGCATCCTGAGCAAAACTCTATTAAGAAACACTTTCAGGGTGTAAGTCCAATTTTCTAGAGTACAAGCATTAGGCTGTGCTCTAAATTCCTTCACAGTCTTCCACACATTAGATGGACAGGAGACAGATGATAGATCTGTAGAATTGCCATAAATCCAAATAACCTGAGTATACACTGCTGGCACAAGCTAATAAGACCTACTTTTGAGATAGAATTGAAATGAGTGCAAAATACTACCCCCAGGACTTACAGCTATTTCAGTTCTACCTATGTGAGCCAGAGGGGTGATGTGATGTGAAAGCCTTGGTATGGTGTGGTAAAGCCAACATAGGATATTTCTCCATCAACTGAAGAATAATATCCTGCCTTAAACCAGAAGAATGAATGAACAGACTACAGTCCATCTGTAATAATCCAGGCATTTTATTAAATATGGTGAGAAAGCCATTCACATTTCTATATGTCAATATTTTTCCCTCATTAATCAGATGTCTCCAAGAATGGATTGGCATTACTTTTATGTATGTTGTTTTCCTCTGATTTGGTTTTCTTTCTTGAAACAGCTCCTGAAACTGACCAAAATGAGGTGAACCTATGTTTCATATCAACAAAATACTGTATATGTGCTTTGGGAATAGTAACCAAGAAAAACTTAAGAGAAGGAAAATATAGAAGTCATAAAAAATACAGAATGGGAGAAAATATTGACCCAAGGAGCAGGATTTACTGGAAGTTCCAGTCTGTATGACATATGTTATTAATAGGAGTTAAAAGAGCACTATTTTGACTTCCTTTTCATTGATAAATAGAAAATGCTGCTTTCTGATTCATGTATTTTCCCTAACATTATATTATGAAGCAGGATTGAGCTTTAACAGCTCTTTTTAAAGGCAGGCTATGTCAAGCAGAGATGAAAAACTTCATCTATATCTTGTGTTTCCACTAGTATGAAGTATAGCCATACTTATTTATTTCAGACATATGTAAGCTGCAATACACTGCTGTTCCCTTAAGTATGAACAAGGCCAAGGTATTTGAATATTCTAAAAGCCTCTGAAAGTATTTTTATACAATTTACAGTATTTTGTAATTTTGAGGTTTGCTTTGTGTGCTTTTATTATTTGATTGGTGGTGGGTTAAGCCTATTATGTCCTAAATGTCATGTCATGTCGTTCTTAATCCCATCACCTGGAGCTGAAGATGTTTTGTTTATGAATAGATTGGCCTGGATTTCTTAATGAGCAAAAAAATCTCCATCTTTAAAGACTTCAGGCATCTTCTGGAGACCATTGAAGGCTTCTTTCTGCCTTCCTTAAGATTTTTCTCAATTTCTCTTTTGGGAAAATATAATATTCTGCCTCTTTTAATATGCCGCAAAATATTTCACTCTTCTAGGATGTGGGGGGGCTTCCCACATTTTATTCCTACTTTCTTTTCATGCATGTCAATTATTGGGTCTGTATTTCAAAGTACTGAAAAAATTCTAAATTATCATAATGTAAAATAATTATATTTTAATTGATGCGTGATAGTACTAGGAATGAAAAATATATCAATTCATCTGATAATATCCAATTCTTAATTATAATTGTAACAAGGTCCACTGTGTGTAGAATCCAGGGCGATAACTTCTATTTGCTCTCTCCCCCTTTAAAAGGGTCCCAAATAAGAGGTCTATTAAGCCTTTTTTTAGGAGGGGGAGAGAAGTAATTTGGTTTAAAAAATAAATAAATCTGTAATAAATAAGTATCTTACCACAAAATTTCTCTCCAACATGAAATAAAATTGATAACATAATAAACAAAATAGTAATGAAACTAAAGAAGAAGATTTTTCACTCCAAAGAACCCTTGATTAAGGCTTTGCCCAAAGTGTTATCCTTAACACTTGAATGCCTGTTGAAATAAGATTGATATTACTAGCAAGTTAGCAGAGTGAAGGTCAAATGAAATCTAAGTTGTTCCACAATAATAGGGTCATTGTCCTCTTAATGGCCTAGCAGAGCTTATACTACCTGAGACTTCTCAGAAAACAACAACTGAATAAAAAACTGCTGGTGACCTTCTTCCACTGTACCATAGAGAATAACTTACTGCACTTGTGTATGGTTTGCCAATTGCACAGTGGCAGATCGAACAGCATTCCAGAGGGCTAATGTCATTGCCCAAAATATCATTGGTTGCTCTCTCCACTCTTTGGAAGAGATTTATAGCTCCCACTGCCTTAAGAAAGTTCAAAACATTCTCAAAGATCCATCTCATCCTGGGAACCCTTTTTTGAACTATTACCGTCTGGCAGACTGTACAGAATAATAAAAACAAGGACAAATAGATTGAAAAACAGCTTCTATCCCAGGGCAGTAGCTCTTTTGAATTCTGCTATATAGTGCAATGTTAATACAATATCAGGACTTTTCAATTCAATGTATAGAATGTGAAGGATGTGTGTTTGTGTTTATTTTCATAGTCATAACGTACCCTGAAGATGGTATTTAATTTCATTGTAAGAGGTGCAATGAAACTAAACTAAATTAAACTAAACTAAACTAAACTAAACCTTAAGTATGCCTTCTCAGATAATCACACTTGGAGGATTCTAGTCAGAAGAAATGATCCTGCAGATGATCCAATTAAACTTACTGGAGAAAGTGTCCCAACCCCTAGAGCAGGGCTGTCTAACTCCCGGCCCATGGGTCAGACGCATCATGCACTGGCCCTGCCCACACTCTGTTTAGCAAGGGGGGAAGTCCCAATACATCATGTGACACTGCCATGACAATGTGAGTTTGACACCCCTGCCCTAGAGTATTTGGGATGTACAACCCTCCTAATGTAGGCTGTTTTATATTTACCTAGACAAATTACCAGGAGCAGAACCTAGTCTCATAGTCATGCTTGCTATCTGTCTGATACTTAGGAGCCATCTCCTCAATATGTAAACTTCTTCACAATTACAGAAATTTTTTAAATAAGTAGGAATTAAGCTACTGTGCTAGTTTTTCATTTTAAAGAGGAATAAAAGGCAAATGTTGTTTTGTGCTTTATATATAAAAAACTTTTTATAAAAGGATTTCATTGATTAGTAGATGCATGGTTAGATTTCAGCGTACAAATCAGCTTTATAAAATAGAACTCCTATGGGGATATGTATTTTCAATGAATTTTGAACACAAAAATAAGGAACAATTTGATAGAGTTGTCTCACAATTTCCGAGAATTAAAAATAATTTGCCTTTCCTCTTTCAGAAAAAAATGAGGACAATAATTAAACAGCTCAATTGTTATTGACAGATTGAATGATAAAGTAACCAGCTTCCTTCAAATCAATCATAATAGGATGAACATCATATGATGTTATTTTTGAGTGTGACCAACTGGTTGCATATATTCATCACTTTACCAGAAATATAACTTTTATGGTATAGGAGAGATCACTCTGTTATTCTACTTTCCATCTCTATTCTGCATTTATTATGTAAATGAAAGGTTAAAATTGAAATAACTAAGGCAACTCTGTTTGGAATGTCCATGCAACATTACCCATGGTATTGTTTCTGATCTATTTCTTTATAGAGATAAATAAATGATAGATCATAGATAGATAGATAGATAGATAGATAGATAGATAGATAGATAGATAGATAGATAGATAGATGTTGTGACTGAAAGGATCGATCCTGCTGTGAGTTTTGCTTCTGATGACTCTGAGGATGAAAGGCTGGAACCTGCTGAGAATTTGGAGTCTGAATTGTTAGAAGACACAGATGTGAGCCAGGGGGATGAGAGGTTATCACACAGACATTCTTCGCCTGAACCCTCGACCTCATTCATGCCTGCAGTTGAGCCACAAGATGAGTCAGAGGAGTCAAGCGAGGAAGCTGACAGATTGTGGCTAGATGCCAGAACAAGAAGGAGGCTGAAACGTCAAACTGTGTGGGGGCATCAGGCCAGATGATGATTTAGGGAGATTGACACGCCCATCTAGGTGGTTCACGGAGACAAACTCAGTTAGAAGGGAGGGCGAGCCAATTAGCACGTTGCCTCAAGGATTATAAAAGAACACAGCTGTGTGGGGTAAGTTTGTCAGGAACAAAGTGATTGATTACGTGCAGAGGTTTTCGGCAGAGGCTTGGAGCTTTGATAATTTGTGCCAGAACTGTTGTGATAAACAGGGCATGTAGAATATAATCTTGTAAGACTCCTTTCTGTTGGATTTGAGTTTTGGGGCAGCTGCCTTTGGTTTGATTTTGTTGGAACTTTGAAGGGGGAGCCATAACATTTTTGTTCCTGACCACAACAAACCATCTTAGAAACAAGATGGATTCTAATCAACTGCAGCATCTGGTAGAGCAACAACAAGAACAAATAACTCAGCTTTTGCAAAGTAACGTGACACTGCAAAATCAGGTAACACAATTGCTGAATTATGTTTCCAGCTTACCAAGCACCGCTGCTGCTTCCCCTGCCCCTCCTGTGAGGAAAAGCCCGGTATCCATGCCAGAGAAATTTTCTGGGCAAATGGACAGGTTCCCAGCATTTATGGACCAATGCCAAATGTTTATTTCTCTGAGACCTGAAGACTTTCCAACTGACCGGGCTAAAGTAGACTTTATTATTAGTTTATTAACTAGGCAGGCTGCCAATTGGGCTACTCCCTTGTTATTTCAAGATAGCCCATTATTGAACAATTTCCAGGGTTTTCTCCAACAGATGAGAGTAATGTTTGAGGATCCCATTAAAGGACAAACTGTGGACAGACAGCTAATGGATATTAAGCATGGAAAATGTTTACTACAAGAATACGTGGCAGAATTCCGTTTGTTGTGCATGGACTCTAACTGGAATGAACCGGCTCATATGGCTGCATTCCAGGAAGGCTTGTCTGATGCCATCAAGGATGAGCTAGTCCATGCAGAGTGGGCTTCAACTTTGGATGCATTGATAGTTCAATGCTTACGAATTGAAGCTCGTTTACAGCAATGTGGGAGCAAATGGCCCATTGTGGAACCACCTGTGTTTGCTTGCGCACGCATTCCGCCACCGAGAGTTTTCCAACCCACGGTTCAGGTTGAGGAGCCGATGGAGATAGGCACACTCCGCCCTCGCTTAATGGCATGAGAACATTCAAGAAGGTTCCAGGAAGGCTTGTGCCTTTACTGCAGGGGTCCAGGACATTTTGCAAATTCCTGCACTCAGAGAGGGACTCACGGACCTGTGCCCAAAACCACTCCTGGCCAGTCAGGAAACGGGGTAGGCCCAACCTAGGAGAAACCCTAGGTCGGGCACGTTCTACACCCCCACCCCAAATTGCTGAAGTAAATCCTGGTCCTCCTCAGCATTTACTTTTGGACACTCAAATATTTCTGCAGTCCCAGAAGGAGGGAATTCCCGCCATTGCACTGGTGGATTCAGGGGCTACAACCAGCTTTATGGACTCTGCTTTTGTTGAACATTTTGGAATTCCTTTAATTCCTGTAAATCCCCCCATTAAGGTGGAAACTGTAGATGGGCGAGAACTCAAGTCGGGACCCATTTGCTAAGCAACTCAGCCAGTGCGTATGGTCATTGGGGATCATGAGGAGGTGATCAGTTTTTATGTCACCTCGAACCTTCATCTCCCTTTGGTGCTTGGAGTATCCTGGCTACGTTTGCATGATCCATTGGTGGCTTGGGCACAGAACGCCATTTCGTTTCCAAGCCTACAATGTATGGACCATCTGAGTCATGTCTGCGCTGGACAAGATATCGTCACTCCTGCTGTCTTCATTCCTTCGGAGTTGTCAGATTTTTCCGATGTTTTCAGCGAACAGGAGGCAGACCGATTACCGCCACATCGTACCTATGATTGTCCTGTGGACCTGATACTGGGTGCCCCATTGCCCAAGGAGAGGTTATATTCTATGTCGGAGCCCGAGTTGGTTGCACTCCGAGAGTTTTTAGATAAAATTTAGCTCGGGGATTTATTCGCCCCTCCTCATCCCCTCTTTCGGCGCCCGTTCTTTTCGTTAAGAAGAAGTTGGGAGAACTTCGTCTATGTTGTGATTATAGATGCCTGAACTCTATCACTGTGAGGAATAGCTATCCCTTGCAGCTCATTCCGGAATTGATGGAGCGGTTGCGGGAGGCTACTATCTTCACTAAATTAGATCTGCATGGGGCCTACAACCTGGTTCGGATACACAAAGGGGACGAGTGGAAGATGGCGTTTGGCACTCGTTATAGTCATTTTGAGTACACCTTCATGCCATTTGGTCTGACCAACACTCCTGCTGTATTTCAGCACCTAATGAATGATATTTTTTGGGACATGCTGGATAGGTTTGTCGTGGTGTATTTGGATGACATTTTAATTTACTCTCGGTCCAGAGATCACCACCTTCAGCAGGTTCGTCAAGTGCTTCAGCGTCTTAAGGAGCATAAACTTTATGCGAAACTGGAAAAGTGTTTCTTTTTTCAGTCATCGATAGAGTTTTTAGGGCACATCATTTCTCCCAAGGGCATTGCTATGGACCCTAAAAAGGTTGAAGCATTGTGTAGTTGGGAAGTCCCTCGTCGAGTCAAGGACGTACAACATCTGTTGGGATTCGCTAACTACTATCGGACTTTTATGCCGGACTTTGCTAAAGTAATGGACCCCATAACTCAGCTCCTCCGTAAGAAAGTCCCGTTTGTGTGGGGGCCCCCTCAACAACAGGCTTTTGATATTTGAAAGAAAGCATTTATCGCTGAGCCGATATTGAGGCATCTGGATCCGAATCGTCCATTTGTGGTCAAGACCGATGCCTCTAATGTCGCTATCGGAGCGGTATTGTTACAAGCTTCGAAAGATGGCGCGCCCTTTTTCCCATGCGCATACTATTCTAGGAAGCTCACAGCTTCAGAGCGCAACTACACCATCTGGAAAAAGGAGTTGTTGGCCATTAAGGCTGCTTTTGAGACCTAGAGACATCATTTAGAGGGGGCTCGGCACAAGGTAGAGGTTCGTACAGATCATCGAAACTTGGAACATTTGACCACAGCTAAGAAATTGAACCAACGCCAGATTCGGTGGTCGTTGTTTTTTGCCAGGTTCAATTTCTCCGTTACTTATGTTCCAAGTGGACAGAATCGGAGAGCCGACGCGTTGTCTCGGAAGCCTGAGTATATCAGTCCTGAGGATCCTCTTCCTCTATGAACTGTGTTACCAACAGAATCCTTAGCCATATTGCAAGATCCTGTAGATTTGTGGGCTCGTATACGAGAGGCGCAAGCAGAAAAAGGAAGAAGTTGGACCTGATTCCCCAAGGTCCTTTGAAGAGGGCTTGCTACGACATCGAGACTTGTTGTATGTACCCAACAGGACACTTAGAGCCCTCATCATGACACAATGTCATGACAATCCAGCTGCTGGTCATTTTGGTTTTCACAAAACCCTGCACTTGGTCACCCGGACTTTTTGGTAGCCTCAGGTTCGACATGATGTGTCTTCTTATGTCACTTCTTGTATACAGTGTCGACAAGCAAAAGCGGCATCGAGTGCGCCTCCTGGACTTCTTCAACCACTGCCAACTCCAAGTAGACCACGAGGAGCGATCTCCATGGACTTTCTAATGCACTTACCCCTTTCGTCGGGTTGTACGACAGTGTTAGTAGTGGTTGACATGCTCACTAAGATGGCCCATTTCATCCCGTGTAAAAAATTACCCTCGGCTCATGTTACTGCTTGGCTTTTCATACAACACATATTCCGTTTACATGGCTTACCAGATAGAGTTGTTTCAGATCACGGTGTTCAGTTCACCGCTCAATTCTGGAAAAGCCTAATGAATGCTCTACGAGTGCAAGTGTGTTTAGCGTCGGCACATCATCCGGAAACCAATGGCGGGACTGAGAAAGTCATTGGCATCCTTGCCCAATACCTCAGATGTTTTGTCAATCAAAGGCAGAATGACTGGGTGACCTATCTTCCATTGGCAGAGTTTGCTTTTAATAATTCTTGGCACACCTCCACCCACATGACACTTTTTTACTCCAATGTGGGTTATCATCCGAGGTTTTTTCCACTATCCATCGCGGATTCTCCAGTTCTGGAAGCACGAGATTTTTTGTCAGAATTATATGCGGTGCATCAATTGATTTCTAGACAATTAGAACGAGCGAAAGCTGATTATAAGCGTTTTGCTGATCGTTCACGTCGGGCAACGCCTCCATTGGCTGTGGGAGACAAGGTGTGGTTGTCAACAAAACATCTTCGGGTCGATCGTCTGATTAGGAAATTGGATCATCATTTTATTGGTCCCTTCCCTATCGAGGCAGTTATTAATCCGGTAGCTTATTGACTTACTTTACCACGCTCCGTGAGCATTCAACCTGTTTTTCATCACTCCCTGTTAATACCTGACACTCCATTGTGTAATCTTCGTTCTCCAGAAGATACCGGTTCTCCATCCAGGCTCAACATTGAACCTATTACGGATTCTACAGTGATCGGAATTTATGATTCCAGATGGTTAAAGGGATGATTCCAGTACTTTGTAGGAAAACTGGACAATGAAACTGAAATTCGCTCTTGGCAGGATGTATCCAAGGTGCATGCCCCAGATCTTATTCGCATATATCACACACAATTTCCATCAAAACCACATCCTGATCGTCAGACTCGGGGGAAGGGCCCTGCGGTGAGGGATAGTGTTGTGACTGAAAGGATTGATCCTGCTGTGAGTTATGCTTCTGATGACTCTGAGGATGAAAGGCTGGAACCTGCTGAGAATTTGGAGTCTGAATTGTTAGAAGACACAGATGTGAGCCAGGGGGGTGAGAGGTTATCACACAGACATTTTTCGCCTGAACCCTTGACCTCATTCATGCCTGCAGTTGAGCCACAAGATGAATCAGAGGAGTCGAGCGAGGAAGCTGACAGATCGTGGCTAGATGCCAGAACAAGGAGGCTGAAACGTCAAGCTGTGTGGAGGCATCAGGCCAGATGATGATTTAGGGAGATTGACACGCCCATCTAGGTGGTTCACGGAGACAAACTCAGTTAGAAGGGAGGGCGAGCCAATTAGCACGTTGCCTCAAGGATTATAAAAGGACACAGCTGTGTGGGGGAAGTTTGTCAGGAACAAAGTGATTGATTACATGCAGAGGTTTTCGGCAGAGGCTCAGAGCTTTGAGAATTTGTGCCAGAACTGTTGTGATAAACAGGGCGTGTGGAATATAATCTTATAAGACTCCTTTCTGTTGGATTTGAGTTTTGGGGCGGCTGCCTTTGGTTTGATTTTGTTGGAACTTTGAAGGGGGAGCCATAACAGATAGATAGATAAATAAGAGATAAAGATAGAGACAGAAATATAGTTAGAAAAAGATATAATAGATATAGATAGATCCATTTTAAATTTGGTGAAATTTTTTGATCATACATTCAATATTTTGTGTTTTATCACTGAAAATTAATGAATTTGTCAACATCATTTAATTTTAGGTATGCCAGATAATCTGGTCATCGGAGATCATTTGCATTTTTGGGCAATGCTGTTTCGTGCCCCGAAGTGGCAGGCGGCCTCGGCATTGCTCCAAGCCCCCCCCCATCTGTTTGTTCTATCCCCTGCCATTGTGATTCCGCATTGCCTTTCTCTACATCGGCAATAGCATCGTGGGCGGTTTCGCTCTCATCCGAGTCATATCATTTGATTTTTCCCCTCAGAACTCCATCTTGGTGTGGAAAGCAGAAATAATTATTTCCACCCCTTTCCCAGCCGTTTCTTTTAGCCACAAGGAGAAGCTGTTGGAGGCATTTCCCTACATGTTGGGAGTTTGTTGCCGGGAAGCGCGCGTGCACCAAAAGTAATGGCCATTGTTTTTCCCTTTGTTTTTTTATAAAAAACTGCATGGCTGTGCTATTTGTAACTTGACCTGTGTGAGGTAGTTTTCCTTCCCGATCAGAGGTTTTTCCTTCTGATAACCTAAGAAATTATTACACCTCATTTTCTTAATAGATTCGAAGTTATCCGTGTATTTTTGTCGGCTTAACCCTCACAGCCTTACCCACCCAGTGGCACAAAAACGAGCACCCGGGCCCATGTCCGCCTGTGCAGGGAAGCTGTTGAAAGCCTCTCTTTCTTATCTTGGCCTTTCAGGTGTTCTTAATTTGGCTGTTTAAATATTCACTATATCAAGCTGTTTCTCTATTAATTTAGACATATATACAGTGTTTCTCCAACAATACGGCCTCCACCAAGAGGAAGCCCCACCATGTTTTATTGGCATAAAATCAAATTAAGTCCCTCCCAAATTAAGGCCCATATTAAACATGCGAAATGGCGGGGGGGATGGGGGAGGCTTGCCCTTAGGAAGTACTTTTGCTGCATATCTGGATATGGTGCTGCCTGCGTTGGTGGGGCACTTCATATCGGGAGACCTTCCACCATTGTTTTCCCTTCTCCCTTGCTGCCATGGCATTAGGCATTTGGCACAGCCACGTGCTGCCAGTCAGGGCTCCTCCCTGCAACCGGAGCCCTGAGGAGACACTTGGCTTCAGGCGCTCCCATCTTTCCTTTGCTTTCGAAGGTAAAGCAAATTATTTTACAAACTTCCGGTTTGCGTGGCTTCGGGGCAGCAGGAATTCGCGACAGCTCGCGATTCCTGCTGGCTAGCTGTCGAGGTACCCCCGATCCAGATGGGTCAGGGGGTTAAGGCTGCCCTGTAGGGACAGCTGAAGATAGAGGGGAGCCGGTTAGGGAGGTGGGGGCATCGCAGACCCCCCCCTTCTCCGGAAAAACCCCTTTTTCCCAAGGCGGTGGAGCGGCGGTCAGCAATGGCCGCCACGAAGAAATCAGCAACCGGGTAAGAACTGTGCTGGAGGAAGTGTGAAAAGTGAAAGTTCTGTCTGAGCCGGGTCAAGTAACAACTTTTAAATCTCCTGGAATTGAGCTGCTTGTTGCTGGAGGATACATTGTATCCCTAAGAAGATCGAAAGCGGCGGAGAAGCTGTCAAAGGGAACTTTTTTTTTTTTATTTTTTTTACTCTCCCATCCCACGGAAAAAGCAGAAATATTTGGATGTATTAGACACTGAAAATGGATTGCTTTGAAAATTAAGCTAAGAGACAAAGGGATTTTTGGACATTGAAAAATTTAAGAAATTGGAAAATCTCTGCTGGAGGTATGGATTTTTGATTATTTAAAATTGTTATTGCAAGTGGGAAGGGAGAAAGAAAAATTGGAGCAGAAACTGAAAAAGGAGGAGACTGTCTAGAACGTCTTGGTGGATCCCAAAAGAAGATATATGGTAATTGGACCTCTTTGATTAAAAATTAATTTAGAAAGAGAAAGAGAAGAAGGAAGAAAAGTATTAACTTTTGGAACTTTTTTCTTTTTTTCTTTTTTTAATTGCTTTTGATTGTCTTGGATTAAAAATACTTGTGGTTGTTTTGGAAAAAGTTTCCCTTTTCATAATGGAATTGTCTGTGGATGAACTAGAGATTGAATATCAAAAATATAAAAAAGAAGATACTTTGGGCGCTTTGTTCCAATTCTTAGAAATGGCGTTATGTTCCTTTGAAAAGTTGATTACGCAGCAGAAGGACTGGGACAAGGAAGAAGAGGAAGAAGAAGCCATCTTTGATGAACAATGGGTTCCTTCCGGAGAGGAGGAGAAAAAGGATAAGAAAAAGGGGTTTTTAAGAATTATAAAAACAACCAAAAGAGAGAAAAATGAGCGAAGAGATGGAGGCAAGGTTAGAAAGCAAAGGAAAAGGAGCAAGAAAAGCGAAGAGAAAAAGCAAAGGGGTAGAAAGGGCAAGGAGAAGAATAAGCAAGAGAGAAAAGGGGGGAGGAGAAGCCTTAATGGGGGGAAGCAAGATTTAAAGAAAAAAAGTTTATTTAGAGACAATGGGTGAATTTAATTTAGATTAAAAGAGGGATTCTGGAGGGTATTCAAGAGTGTGTTTTTATATGTATGTATATTTAGAATAAAAAATTTATTATGTAATTTTAGAATTTTTTAAACAGAATCCCAAGAAAGATTTATATGTAGTATTTTTAAGTTAGGTAATGAGTTATAGATGCAACTCCAACTGGTGTACAGGAGAAGTATAGTAAAAGAAAAAAGATGAATGGATGTTTGGAAATAGAACAGACAAAGAATGTTGTTGAAAATGGTAATAATGGAAGGATATATATGCTTTTTTTTTATTTTGTATATTGATAAAAGGCAAAAAAATTTTAATTAATAAATAACTTTGGATGGAAAAGAGAAGTAGGGATAAGATATGAAGTTAATATTATATGAAATATTGATATTATAATCTGGAAATGTTATGTTTTATTGGTCTATCATTATTATTTTTTTTTAGAAAAGAATTTATAAGCTGTTATGCCTTGATTTTGTGTGTATTGTTTTTAGAAAACTGATAAAAATGGTTTTTATATATATAAAAAAGAAAATGATAATAAGATATAGAAGGAGACTTAGGTTGAATATGATGTTTGAATTTGTGTCTGTGTAAAGAGTTTTAACCCGGGAACAGACAACCTTCAGAAAAGATCTTGTAGTTTTGTCTATGTTTTGTGTGTGTATGTTTGTGTATTATGCTTATGATAAAACTAACAAAATTTGTTTTTTATTAAAAAAAAGGAAAAAAAGAATCAATAAAACCTTGGAGGAATGTTAGATGAGAGTAATTTAAACAAGCCAGAAAGAAAAGAATATGATGACTATAAAATGGATAAATATGGAAGAGAAATGAAATTGAATTGGAGTAAAGAGAAATAATGAGAAATTTGATGAAAGATATTTGCGTATCCATATGGGGATGGGATAAATTGGAATTATGTTGTATAAAAATATTGTTTTGTTTGACTTGTAAGGATTTACAATATTAAGAGGTTTTATGTGTTTATGTATTTAATGGTTAATGATGTGTTGTTTTATCTTTAAAATTAATAAAAATTTGTTTCAAAAAAAAAAAAAAATTATTTTACAAATCCTCCCCTGCCTGAGAGGGCAGCCCAACCCCACGTGGGGAGGCTAATCTCCCGGGGCCTCTTCAGTTCCTCCCTGACCTCCCTACACTGCACGCCTCTGACGCGCTGGTCCCTTCAGCCCAGTGAGCTCTTCCACCTCAAAGAAAGGCCAGGCAGGCGGCTGTGGAGCAGCAGCAGTGGGTCCGGGCTGCTTGCAGTGGAAACAGCCACCAACCTTAGCCCGATGCAGGGAGAACAACCGAGGTTAGCACCCGCCAGCCCATCCTTCCCGCCTTTGGAGGGACCTGCACCAAGCGCCTCTGCAGCCAGCCTAGCCATGCCACTTCCGACCGACTCCTCCGGGCGAGATTTGGGAATGAGGGGCAGGAGGAGGCACACATGCACCCACGACTCGCTTTCATGGGTCTACCCAGACTGCACGGCTCTGGCGCGGCCCTGGTGGGATGAGCGGAAGGTCTGGCGGGGAGGTGCTCGTGCAGTGTAGGGAGGTCAGGGAGGAACTGAAGAGGCCCCGGGAGATGAGCCTCCCCACGTGGAGTTGGGCTGCCCTCTCAGGCAGGGGAGGCTTTGTAAAATAATTCACTTTACCTTCGAAAGCAAAGGGAAGACGGAAGTACCTGAAGCCAAGTGTCTCCTCAGGGCTCCAGTTGCAGGGAGGAGCCCTGACTGGCCGCACGTGGCTGTAGAAAAGGCCACAGTGTTGCTCTAAAGCCGCGGCAGCAAGGGAGAAGGAGCAACAAGGGAGAAGGGAAGGCAACAGTGGCCTGAACCCGAAGGTCTCCCAAACATCCAAGCTGTCGCCGCCCGCCCACCCACCCACCCGAGGATGCAAGGGGGGAATTAAGTCACCCCCAAAAAGACGGTCTAGCCATATTTTCAGGGGTCAAAAAAAAATAAGGCCCGGCCTTATTATGTGAGAAACACGGTATATTTATATCTATATATCTATATATATAGGTGACTATCATTCACTCCAATAATAATAATAATAATAATAATAATAATAATAATAATAATAATAATAATAAATAATTCAGTATTAATATCTTAATAAGGAAAGATATTATTATTGTGATATGACTCATATATACATATATCTTAATTGAAAAAAAATACACAAGGGGATAAGATATTATCAGGGCAACTGGTCCCTTCTTTGATCAGGCCCCTGGGCATGCCAACCGCCTCAACAGTATTGCTTTGAATAATGAGCATACTGCATCTCTTTCAATTCAAAATAGTAGTGGCTCTCAGATCTCAACATCAAGGGTCAAAGCTAAATCTCAGTACAAATCCAAGTGGACAAAAGGTCATTCTAAAGCTTCAGAAAAGCAAATAGATTGGTGTTGAAGGGATGCATACAGGGCCTCACAGGATCTTCTGCCCTCCAGTCCAGTACCGTCTACCTCTTCCCACCCTCCTCCTCCCCTAGATCTCTCCCTTTCATCCAGACACAGCTTGGTTTCCCAGAGTCAACAGGCCCAGTTACCTGGAACACAGACCATGTGAAGGGCTCCTGAAGCTACATTCACTCGACAGCTACCAGTCTTCAACAGGGTGACATTCTTCCAGAGGAAGTTCCAGAGAGAATGAAGGTGTGGATGGAGCTGGCAATCTGCCAGGGAATTGCAGCAGGTCTTCAACATGCAGTTCTGACCAGGGAACACCCTGTAACCACTGATTATGGTTCTCAATCTCTAAGGTCATTGACCAGATCAGAACAACACTATACCCAGGTACAGTTTCAGGGGGACATGCCCCCCAGGGCCGGAGGAGGAGGAGGAGGAAGAGGAGGAGGAGGAGGAGGAGGAGGAGGAGGAGGAGGAGGCAGAAGAAGTGGATCACATTGATCAAATTGAACAGATTGGGTCAGGATCAACACATGACAGTGACCCGGCCCTGTCAGAAACAGACCCCCTAGAAAGTGGGATGTCTGAGGATGAGGGCCTTATTCCTGATCAACCTGTATTTTCAGGCTTATTCTGCCCACAACTATTCAGATCCCTTTTGTTTAAGGCAAAAAACATTGCACACCTAAACAAGTCAGCCCTTTCTACCACTCCAACTCCTTCAGAAGTGGGACCAGAAGATCTAATTTTTGACTAACCCGTAGTCGAGGCAGATGTGATTCCAGTTCCCCACATGTTTTCAGACCTGGTACAGAAACAGTGGGCATCTGCAGTGGTGTACCCTGCCCCCATGGGATATGACAGGAAATATTTTAATTTGGCCTTTGATTTCTCAGAATTGTTGAATACTCTCGAGGTAGATGAACCTATAGTGGGATTAGTGTCCTCGTCCTCCATTCCCAATGAAGCGCTGGAGGCATTAAAGCCGGAGGAAAAACAGGCTGAGCTTGCCCTACACAGGGCCCATCAGTCTGATGTGTGGGCCATCAGAGAGGCCACAGCTGCTTCCTTCTTTACCCATGCTTCTCTCAGGTGGCTCCATCTCTTACAGGAGCATGTTCCTAATTCCAACATTAGAGCGCACCAAGAAATTGCAAAACTTACAGCAGCTGCTGAATTCTCAGCTGACGCAACTTATCATGTGGTCAAGTTTTCAGCCAGGGCCATTACCTCACATGTCACAGCATGACGCTTACTATGTTTAAAACATTGGCAAGCGGACATTAAGCACAAATGCAAGCTGGCTTCATCTCCTATTGCGGGAGATAGACTCTTTGGCCCTGCCCTCGACCCGCTGCTAATCAAAACCCGAAACAAAAAGAAAATTCTACCTTTCCTTTTTTGGAAGTCAGATTTTAGAAACCCTCAATCCTTTCAGAGGGGATCCTTTTGGCCCTTTTATCAGGGATTCTTCTGACACAGATACCAGAGACCCCCATCATTCAGACCAGGGCAGAAGCCAGAGTGGTCCAACTTCGGGGATAGGAACAGAAGGGGTGGCCAATCCAAGAGATCCTTTCAAGGAGCAGGAAATAGGTCTTTCCGGCATCCAAGATAACTCCCTGGACCCAGCTCTCATTGGCAGATGCCTTAAATTATTTGCAGACCAATGGGACTCCTCAAAATCTGATTTCTGGGTCAGAGACATGATCAGATTTGGCCTTGCACTGGAGTTTCAATCCACTTCCCCAGACTTTTTCATGTCATGCCCTGTGTCTAGAGATCTGGTTAAACATAATCTTATGGAAACAGCTATCCATCATCTACTGGACATATAATCCATCCAACCAGTAGCTACCAATCAACGAGGGTGAGGTTTCTATTCACATCTTTTTGTTGTTCCCAAAAGTTCGGGGGTGGGTGGGTGGAGAGTAATATTGGATCTGAAACATCTCAACCGTTTCCTAGTATATTGCAAGTTTAAAATGTATGTCCTGCAATCTATCTTACTTTGCATCAGAAAGGGTGACATCCTTACATCCATAGATCTGACGGAGGCATACCTACACATTGCTATTCGGCCTTCCCACTATAAATTTCTGAGATTCTGTTATAATAACCACTATTACGAATATGTGGCCCTCTCTTTTGGACTAGCTTCTGCCCCCAGGATCTTCATGATGATTCTCGCAGCGCTAGCTGCTCATCTCCGTGATATCCCCGTACGACTCCAATGTTATCTTGATAACATCTTGATTTTGTCATCTTCCGATCATCAAGCAGTCAGAGATATTCATATCACATTATAATCCCTACAACAACACAGGTTCTCAATAAATTGGAAAAAAGAGTTATTTAACACCATCAACTCAGTTAATCCATCTGGGGGCAGTCATAGATACAGTGGAAGGCAAAGTTTACCTGTCACCAGATAGACTAAATAGCATTCAGCAATTAGTTAAGGAGATCAGGGGTCTTAAGAGGGTGTCCCTAGCAGAATTATCAAAATTGTTAGGCAAGATGATCTCATGTATATCTATCATCCCTTGGTCCTGGCTCCACATTAAATCCCTCCAGTGGTTCCTGCTCCTGTACCAGCGCTCTGGCCAAAGCAACTCCAAATACAAGGTCAAGGTACCACCAAAGGTCCTCATATCTCTCCTCTGGTGGACCAGACCAGTCATCAACAGAGGCTGCCTCTTCAAAGAGCTACATAGACTTACCATCACCACCGATGCCAGCCTGTTTGGATGGGGAGCACACATTCAATCGCTCACAGCCCAAGGCTGCTGGTCCACCATAGAACAGTCATGCAGCATAAACTGGTGGGAGCTTCGAGCAGTACACCTGGCTCTCCACAGCTTCCTTCCACAGGTAAGCAATCAGCACATACTAATATTGACCAACAATGTAACAGCCAAAGCTAACATAAACAAACAGGGGTGCACACAGTCGAAACATCTCATGCGGAAAGCGGAGCGCTTGTATTGTTGGGAGGAGAGCAATCTACTTTCCATCAGAGCAGAGCACATTTCGGGCCTGTCAAATACACAGACAGACTGGCTAAGCAGGGCCATGATTGATCAATCAGAGTGGCAC
This sequence comes from Hydrophis major, assembly GCA_033807585.1. Classification (NCBI taxonomy): domain Eukaryota; kingdom Metazoa; phylum Chordata; class Lepidosauria; order Squamata; family Elapidae; genus Hydrophis; species Hydrophis major. The sequence goes on from CM066330.1 coordinate 64,860,263, forward strand.
CTCCATCCGACCCTGTTTCAAGAGGCGGTCAGGACATTTGGCCAGCCGGTGGTGGACCTGTTTGCTTCCCCCCCCCAATGCTCAGTTCCCGAGATTTTTTTTCCAGGTACCCCTTGCAAGGAGCGGAGAACTTCACTCCACTGTTGTTGGCCCTGGGACTTCTGTATGCATTCCCACCACTTCCACTGCTTCACAAGATCATCCAGAAACTGCTAGATGAGAGGGTGGAGCTGCTTCTAGTAGCTCCTTACTGGCCCAGATGGCCATGGTTTGCAGACCTCCGCAGTCTATCCATATCAACACCATGGAGAATTCCGCCAGACAGGGTCTTGCTAACCCAGGGACCCCTTCAACATCCGGACCCTCAATGGTTGTACCTGACCATCTGGAGATAGACCAGAGTCATCTGAAGAGCGAAAAGTTTTCCAACAGAGTTATCGCCACCATCCAAGCTGCCAGACGCCCCTCAACAACTCGCAATTACAACACCACATGGTCCAGTTTCTACAAATGGTGTACCAAGTCTCGAATTGATCCCATCTCTCCATCTGTGGCTCAAATCCTAGAGTTCTTGCAAGAGGGACTTGACCTAATTAGGGATTATCACCTAATACATTGAAAAGACAGGTGACGGCCTTGGCATCAGTTCTCACTTATGAAGGTCTACTATCTCTTTCCCATCACCCATGCATACGGAGTTTCCTTCAAGGAGCCACAAATTTACACCCTCCAGCGGTACATTGTTATACACTGGGACCTTAACAGGGTCCTTGTTGTACTCACTAAGGGCTCTTTCAAACCCTTGAAATCATCAAGTGTCCAATTTCTGACATATAAAGTAGTTTTCCTTGTAGCGATCACTTCTGCTCGTCGTATTTCGGAACTTGCAGCTTTATCTATCAGACAAGATCTTTGTATTTTCCATTCTGACCAGGTGGTCCTTCGTCCTGATCCTACATTTATACCCAAAATTAACTTGGCTTTTCACAAGGCACAAGAACTGATACTTCCTAACTTTTGTCCCAGATCATCCAAGGGTTGGAACTAAAATGGCATAGGCTAGATGTGAGGTGAGCATTGCAAATATATATTAACCGCACAGCAACTTTCAGAAAAACGGAAGCCTTATTTGTGTCATTTCAGCCCAACACTCATGGATGCAAAGTCTCATCTTCTACAATAGACCATTGGCTATGGGCCATGATAGCGAAAATGTATCAGACTCAAACACTGCAGGTGCCCAGGGGCATAAAAACTCATTCAACAAGGAGCACCGCAACATCGGCAGCGTGGGCCACACAGGCACCAACAACTGAAATTTGTCGAGCCGCAACCTGGGCCTTTCCATCGCCATTCATTAGGCATTATAAAATAGATGTGTTTGCATCTGCTGAGGCCTCCTTTGGCAGAAGAGTTCTGCAACAGGTCCACAGAGACCAGGAGGGGATTCCAGGCCAGACGGAATCCCTCCCATAGGACAGCCCAAGCTTTGGTATGTCCCACTACTGGATGCTCTGAACAGCTCATGGGAGAAAGGGCTTTGGTACTTACCTGACATGCCCGTTCTCTTTGAGCTGTGAAGAGCATCCAGCCCCACCCTTTCTCCATCTGGAGGGGTCCTGTTTCAGCCAACAAATTGTTAGGGGATTAAGGACAAGGGCATTTATTTCTCCCATCTTCGCCAAAACTGGGGAACACTGGGGAGGAGTCCCGTGGAGGAGGAGTGTCCCACAAATTAAGCCCAGCCTAGACATGCAGAGACTGAAGCACCTCCCACTACTACTGGATGCTCTTCACAGTTCAAAGAGAACGGGCATGTCAGGTAAGTACCAACGCCCTTTTTAAGCTCATCTGAGGTGCGGCAATAGCGCACACTTGCAGCAAAAATATAGAGCTCTGTCAACCTGGTGAGCACCTTAGAGTGTTTTTAAGCTCAGCTGAGCTAAAAACAAACAAACAATGAAATATAGGAGAGGTTATGGCAGGGATGGGTGGGTGGGGCCAGCCAGAGATGGTATTTGCCGGTTCTCCAAACCAATCAAAATTTTCACTACCAGTATGCCAGAACTGGTCCAAACCAGCAGAATACCACCTCTGCATCCAGCCCACAGGCCATGAGTTGAAAACAGAATAAAATTGAAAGGCTGCCGTGAGACAGAATGAATCTTGTCTTTAAGTAAAGGAAATCAACTGCTTTTCCCACAAGTTTCATCTGGTATCATAAATAGTAATAAACTCTCTTCCTTTTTGGAGATAGGAAGGATATGTGTGTGTGTGGAGGGAAGAGGTCATGTCCCTGTAAAAATGAAGGGACAGCTTAAACTCAGCTCTAGCTCTAGGAAAAGGGAATTAGGAAGCATCCATATGGAAAAGAGGGTAGAAGGAAAGATGTGTAGCTCAGATTTCAAGCTCACTTCTTCATTTTGCCTGTGTTTGAATAAGCTTTTCTGTTTTGTTAAATCTTGCATCTAATTACTGTTTGAATAACATTAATATGAATTTTGCAAAGTTATGTTAAATTGTATTTTCTTCATAATGCAATTTCATATTTTCATATCTGGCAAATAATCTGTTTGAACTCAAGTAGTGCTTACTTCTGAAGATTGCTCTAACATCTCCTTAGACAAATCCATGTTTTGTTAGTACAAATACCCATGTCAGATGGTTTGATAATTTAATTCTTCTTTGTCTCCCTACAATCTTTTTTGTAGCGGGTAGACACTCTAAGAGAAATTGAAAGCTGAATAGAATGCGTAGCATATCTTCATCCTGACAATTTGTTTCAACCTGCAGTCTCTATTGCTTTCGAACTGGATAAAGACCTCATTCTCTGGCAGTCTGGCATGGATAGTATTTTCACTTTAAATATTTGGAATATCCCTAGCAAAAATAATGATTTTAGATGTAAAAAAATGTGTTTTATAAAATTCACTGTCTTTTTCTCTTACATTTATTTCTAACAAATGGCTTTCCCTGAAAATTAACTGATGGTATCAAATTCATTGAGTTGATCCATATTTCTATGTTTTTTATCCTCTATTTTCACTCTCATTAATCTACACAATTGTCATTATATGGCTCTTCTTTGTAACATTTTTCCTCCTTTAATTTATTATTGTTTCTGGCATTAAGACAAAATGTGGATGCTTAATGACTGGAAAATGGAATTATCATATGCTCCTGGTCTGAGCAGATGATGTTTTAATATTTATTTGTGACTCAAAATAAACATTTTAATATCTTGTAAAATCGATCCATTTATCTTTTATGAATGTACTGTAAATTGAAGAAAATCTAATATAATATGGTTGGATAATCCTATTTCAAAGTCAATGGGGAGAATGGGGATTTCCAGTTCAGGCAATGGCATTAACAGACAGCAGCAGAGGCATTGCATCTAATAGTAAACACATTTTTTGCATGTAAAAACTCCCAGATACAATTTCACCATCTCTAGTTAGGTCAAACAGAGTAGACAGTATTGAACCAAATAAACTAATGATGCAATTAATGTAAGTCAGTTTTCTGGGAAATTTATAACATGCCTGTCTCTGACTTGTAAGTTTTCTGCTTACTGGTATGATCAATGGAGTATGAGAAATAAAAGCAAACCACAGAATTGGAGAGAAAAGGTGTGAATATGTGAAAAGGAATAAGTGAATTTAGAGGAATCAAAATTGGACACTTTACCTTATGCTATCTTATTTTATAGCAAAAGGCACGTCTGCATGCTCTTGCCTCCTCTCCCTCCAAACACAAAAAAAACTTGAATAGTGCTTCTGGATAATACAATGAATTAGTGGAACTATTCATTTGAATCAGTGAATATATACAGTGATTATCAATATTATAGAAGTATATTCATCTACTGCAGATGCAATGAAGGAAGACATTGGGGAATTCTATGAGAAATTCCAAGAAATGTTAAATGCAATTTAAAGTTTTTGACTATGAACTGGAGATCAGGACCATCAGCCATGGTCTGAAACTCACTTCCAATCATTCCCCCCAATCTAACCCCAATTTAACTCATAGGTTGTTGTGAGAAAATGTAGGTCTTGTATTGCACTTAGATGAAAAATATATAGGATATAGTAAAATTATTAATGTTGCTGCTATTATTACTGCTAAAGTGTTGTTGACATATAAAACTGGGAGATGTGAAGGAGATTTGAACTGAGTAAATGTAAAAGCACAGAAGATAGGTTAATAGAGTTTTGTATAAAGAACTTGTTTACTGGCAATAGCTATTTCAAGCAGCTTAAACTTAAACTTTACATAGTCAGCCAAGTCATTCCAGGTGCCAACTGTGAAACAGAACCTTGAATTATTGACATCAAATCCATGGGTAAACTTAGAAAATGAAAATGAATGAAGGCAAGTAAACTTGACTAGAAGAACATGTAATCACATAATATAAATTCATTTAGGTGGCTAATAAAAAAAAAAATCTCTCTTTTTACAACCCTACCCTATTCAGGGTAGAGTTGGGAGATTGGATGAAGCTGAGTATTTACTGGCTGGATGCCCTTCCTGATGCATATGCAGGATAAGCAACGTATTTTTTTTTCTTTACACCCTAAGAGAGAAACATCTGTTGCAATTTAGGATTGTATTCTCAACCTTCTAAATGGGAGACAAGTGTCTTCACCATTAGGCCACCACGCCATTCTAGGTAGTTAATCGAACTAATAGTAAAAGTAATAGTAGTCGTAGTAGTAATAATAATAATATAACAATAATAATCAGTGTAAAAAATAGATATAGAATGCTAAACATTTGTAGATTTGTAGAGAAAGAATATTTTTGGAATATGTTCTCACTGAAGAAGCAGGCTAAACAGGTAGCTGACCAGTGTTGTCAATAATAACACTAGACACAGCTGAAATACCCACCAGTAAAAGCTATAAAAGTAGCATCAGTTAAATTTGTAAATAGCTTTGTATCAACAAATATGGAACAACAGAGTTAATCCTAGACACTGAAAAAGTGAAATGCAAGAAATGTGGAAATTACTGAACCACTGCAGTAGTTCATCACACAAGTTGTTGCTATTATTATTATTATTTGCATTGCTGAAATTCAGTGAGCTTGATTTTTTATTTTCAGAAGCTTTGCTAGATAGCACTGTAAATGCAGGAAGCTTTGTCTAAAATCTTAGAAAGAAGAATAGAGCCATTCATGGAGAGAGAAGTTCAAAAGTAGGGGCCGGTTTCAGAAAAGACAGATGGACATGAGATCTGATAGTTAACATAATCTGAACGAGATAGCAAGGGAGTATTAGGAAATTTACCTTTGCTTCATTGACTACAGCAAGTCCTTTGACTTGCCAGGATAGGAAACATATTAAGACTAATGGGTGCGTCAGAACATTTTATTATTTTTCTAAGAAATCTTCATAATTAGAAAAAGCTATTATAAGAACTGTATTTGGAGAAACAGGATGGTTCAGGATAGATAAAGTGCTGAAACTAAGTTGCATATTCTCTCCATTAACTCACATTGCAAATATATTACAAAATTATTTCAAGAATGGCAAGATAGGGAATTATGATAGATGGAATCAAATTTTCAAGACTAACTACATTATTACCTGAAAGTAAAGATGATTTAGAAATGTTCATTATGAGAATAAAAATGGAAGGTCAAGAAACTTGGCTGATCTTAAATATTAAGAAGATATAGTTAAGATCAATCTTCATGCTTAGCTGAGTATAAAATGTAATGGATCATTTTATTTATTAGTCTCAAGGATCTCTGGTGCATCTCTTACCAAGAAAATTGCAAGGATTTGTCTAGACAGTTACCAAGAGACAAACAATGATTTGAAGGATACAGAGAGAGAGGAGGGGAGATGGAAAAAGCATGGACTACTAGGCTAAGGAAATACATTAGAAAAGCAGAGGACAAGAACATAAAAGCTCTGTTCTCCAAAGAACCATCCAAGGTGTGCTTCCAAATGCAGTACAAAAACAGTAACCTCAGAGCCACTAACAGCAGAAATAGAACAGTATAAGGAAGAGCACATGGAAGAAAGAAAAGACATAACCCCAATGCAAATTCATTGCAGGACCTGAGAGCAGATCACAGTAGCAGAGATCCAATAGCAGGTCAAGAATATAGCACCTACACTGAACATATCGATAGCACCTACACTGAACATGATTAATACCTACTGGCAAAAGAAACTAAGAGAAATGCATGAATGCCTATTAGCACAAATGAATGAACTGTTAGCAGCAAGGTCCCACCCAGACTGCTAACACAAGGAATCTGATCATGAAAGACATCCACAAGGAACAGCACCACCATCTACCTGCCTCCCAATAACATGGAAACTCCTATCAGGCATCATAGCTACAAAGCTAAAGGACCATATCAACCAGTATATCAGTACAGCTCAAAAGGGCATTGGAAAAAACACCAGAGGCTCAAAACATCAGATGCTCATATATAGAGCATTTCACCTAAGATTTGGAGTCTAGACTGACCAATCAGAGAGGGGGGAGAAAGGAAGGGGGAGAGAGAGAGAGAGAGAGAGAATGTACTACAGAAGTAAAGGCAGTAATATTAGAGTAGATATTTATGATAACCTTAAATAATATTAAGAAAATCAAAATGCAAAGATCAGAATACAGCATTTAAAGCAAATAGTCTCTCCAGTGTCAATGTACAACTGTAAAAACTGAACACTGAGAAAAACACAATGGCAATTTTTATTGACTACCATGTACTTGAAGAACAAGCTGATTTTTGTCAATCAAACTTAACTGCCCTCTAGGTGTTAAGGGACAGGAAGCTGAAACTCATATTCTTTGAACACGTGAGTTGAGTAGATGATAGATGATAACAGAAGATTATGTTTAGCAAGGTTTAGAGAACAGAAAGGGGAAAAAACAGCACTTAAGGTGGAAGAACAGGATCAAAGAGATGAGTGGAATTATGTGAAAAAGTATGAGCTGTTGTTAAACAAAGAGCACAAAATGGTGAAGAATTTTCCAAAAGTCACAAGGAGTCAAAGCATAATGCACTTTTTAAAAAGAAGAGAACTGCATCATGCTGTCACAAAACTAAGAAAACTGCATGGAGAAGCAACTATGTCTGTCATTTTGAGAATTGTCAAATGCCCATTCATAAAATGAGTGCAATGGTAGTCATAAAACATTTGTTTACTTTATAAGCAATCTGCTAACCAATCTGCTATGATCCTCAAACCCACAGGATTAAGGTTTTTTGGGGTGGGTTGGGTGGGTGAGGGAATACATGAACATAAATCCAAATTAAGCATTAGGTTTTTCTTTATATGAATGCCATAGGGTCCTTTGTTAAGCCTAATGGAATGGTTAAAACTGGTAATAACATTATATGTATGCATGTATTGAATGTATATATATATATATATATATATATATATATATATATATATATATATATATATATATATATATATATATATATATATATATATATGTTTTCTTAAGTTTTCGCGGGTACTTACATGTCTGGCATTCAGCTTTGTTTGGGTATTTTCCCACGTGGTGCTTTTAAAGTTGTAGCAACGTTTCAGCAGAATCTCATCTGCCATCATCAGGCTTCTGTGGCAGATGAGATTCTGCTGAAACGTTGCTACAACTTTAAAAGCACCACGTGGGAAAATACCCGAACAAAGCTGAATGCCAGACATATATATATATATGTATATGTATATGTATATGTATATGTATATGTATATGTATATGTATATGTGTGTATATATATATATATATATATATATATATATATATATATATATATATATATATATATATATATATACAAGCCTCAACTTACGACTTACAACCACAATTGAGCCCAAAATTTATGTTGCCAAATGAGACATTTGTTAAGTATATTTTTGCCCCCTTTTATAGCCTTTCCTGCCACACTTGTTAAATGACTCACTGCACTTGTTAAGTTAGTAACATGGTTCTTAGGTGAATCTGGCTTTATAACATTTTGTAATTCAAGAAATGAACATGACCTTCAGTTTTTCTTTAACATTACTATAAAAAAGACAGAAATAATTCTAATAAAATTGTGGTTCAATTGCCTTTTGAATAGATGTTCTTTTCCCTGTCTTCCTCCTCCATGAACTTTCTCTTTCTTTTTTCTTTTTCTTTTTGCTAGAGAAGATGGTTGTTTCTTCTCAGGACTGAGGCCTGAATCTGGCTGCCTGACAGGAACTCTGGGAATTAAGCAATTTTAAAGGATTAGAGAAAAGTTACCTCAGGTGTTCCGCACTGGAATTATGTATTTATGGTTTAGCAGACTTTGGCAGTAAATTCATTTAAAATGTTAATACCGAAAATTAAGAGCTAGCAGAAGGATTTGGGCAAAGAGATTAATCAAGGGTTCTTTGGAATGAAAAATCTCTTCTTCAGTTCAAGTGAAATATCATGCAAGGACAGAAAGAAAACCCAAAATAATCTCCAATATACTGTCAAACAACAAAAGTCCAGATGGAAGAATCCACAAGAACTGGAAAATCATGCACAATTTATTAATGTAACAGATTGCTTAATATGGTAAATTGTAAATGAGTGAGTCTCTAATAAAGAGCCTGGTCATTTCTGAGCATATCTAATTACTGATATTATAACATATAGAAGTGTGGATTCTTCTGTGTGTGTGTGTGTGTGTGTTTGTGTGTGTGTGTGTACACATGCTTACATATGCACATACATACATACATACATGGAATGGGGGTGTGAAATAAAACTGAAATTGGCAGCATCACTGAAGCTTCGCCCACTAAATGCTAAATGTATATGTTAAGGGGCTATTATGCTGCCACAACCACATTTTGATTGCTTAGATCAGGGGTTCACTGATTTCACTGAGGGTTGCATCAGGGTTGTATTTGACCTCAGGGGATGGGTGGGTGTGGCCTGGGTAGGCATGGCCAGCTCAACATCACTCATGTCAGAGGCATCTCTCCCATGCAGGCTCCATTTTTGCTGGCAGAGTGCTGCAGGAGGCCATCACAGGCAAAAACGGAGCTCAGGAGGGCCACACACTGCCCTCCTGAGCTCCATTTTCACTGGCAGAGGCACCCTGCAAGCTGAATTCAGTCCGCATGCCTTAAGTTTGATACCCCTGGCTTGAATGGTCCCCAGTACATACAACTGTATTTATTATAGTTATATTAGCCATTCCACCACCATACCTTAATTTTAATAAATGTAATAGTTTTTATTTGGAAAATATAACACCTAAATCAAAATGGCCAAAAGATTGTCAGTTTCCTAGAATATATTTATAACTCCTGTTCATTAATATTGCACTTGCACTATAACTTGTGCTTCTTGCCAGTTCTATGCATCAGTATCAAAGAAGTCAATACAATAATTCATTCATATTTAGTCCCTCCATCTGTCTATTTATTGTATTCATGTCTGTAATTGAGAAAGAATGGGTAATATTGAGAAAATGAAACTTTTATAATCATTAATATTGTTAGATCTATTATCACCAAACACACTTACAGGACTTGAACCAAATTCTAGATAGGGTTGTTGCTGCCATGATGTAATTTAATTTGTCCATATTAATATACACAGATATAATACATATACACATAAATACATTACAAAACACACATGCATGATGCAAAGATATATTTAATGCCAAATGTTCAAATTAGCTATTACAAAATATGAGCCAATTCTCATTTAATATACCATATCCTTTAGAATGCTAAAAAGAATCTGCACCAAGGATATGCAAATTTTATTGGACTTCCCTGGTTGAATAAATTCTTAGGAGTTGTACTGCATATATTTTTTGGCAAAAATATGAATCAGCTGTTAATGATTTCATGAAAATATTCAGGCCATTTCATTACCAGCAATTGAAGTGGTTTGCTATTGTCTTTTTCCCAAGGATTCTTACAACATCCCAGCCTACATCCCTGGAACTCTGGAATTTTGGATCAGCTGTACCATCCAATGGTCTTCAAGAACAGCATCATATAGTGCACATTGAAGCTATCCATCCTATGAGTGACTAAGGGCATGACTCTTAATTCAAGAATAGGTGCAACTATTGCATTATATGGATTTGTGCAAAGGCCTTCCTGACCACAGATACCATCTGCTGTTTGAATCCAAGAACCCCAATTGCCCTGTCATGAATGGGGACAAGGAAACCATCCAAGAAAAACAACACTTCCCAAACCACCTTCCTCTAACTGAATCTGCTTATCTAGGATAGACAGAATGCTGGATGTATTTGGTAGATTGGATATTTGAACTGAGATTCTTTCAGATGCTCAGTGCCTTAGAATTTGATGCACTGGATTCCCTGAAATAAATAAGAAAACATATAAAGCAAAGGCTAGGTTTGTTTAATTAAAAAACCTGCTATATATTCAGATAACTGCTGTTAGATATACACATATTTGTGGAATAGAACAGAACTAATTCCTATATCCCATAAGGTGTACTGTTTTATTTATGGTGCAGTATTTAAGATTTCATTCTGATTCTACTAATTGCAAATGAAAACTTGGTTTCTTAAAAAGCAGTGCCAATGCTTCTTCTTTTTATTTGTTATCATTCTTTAAGAGAATATAGGAAATAAATTGAACTCTGATCTCAGCCAAACAAAGAAATTTTGTAATACTCTATGTGTTTCTGACATTTGCCCCAACACAATGTATTTCCTCCCAAGAGCTTATGTTAAGAAGAGTAAATCTAAATATGGAAGAGATTTTAAATAATAACTGCAATTTTAAAGACAACATGCTGGTGCAAGGAACAGTTTTTATGTCCATTCAATTATTTATTAATGATCTTGTACAATTTCAGTTAAAGAAAGAACTCAGCATTTATTTAAATAGAAGCTTTTAATGGTTTGAATATATGCATGCAATGAACATAGGTAGTGTTATTCTGTTTTTATTCAGTTTTAGTTTAATTTTGGTGTGTTGATAAACACTAGGCATAATTGACTACTTAGGATATACATTAATATTGTCCACCTAAGTGGAATATTGTTCCATTTTATTACAGCATATAAAAACACTGCTGGAGTATGTTAGTTGAATCAGAAAAAAGTACCTCATTTAAAACTGAATGTGGTTTATATCAAGAATGAACATTTGAGTGGGACTAATATCAGAGGTGGTATTCAGCAGGTTCTGACCAGTTCTGGAGAACCGGTAGAAGGAATTTTGAGTAGTTCAGAGGACCGGCAAATACCACCTCTGACTGACCCCGCCCCCATCTATTCTCTGCCTCCTGAGTCCCAGCTGATTGGCTGGGTCTTCTTTTGTTGCCCTGCACAGGAGAACGGAACCGGAAAGCAGGTTAGTCGGGTGGGGAAGGAATGGGATTTTGCAGTATCCTTCCCCTGTCTCGCTCACCAAGCCACACCATGCTCACCAAGCCATATGCACAGAACAGGTAGTAAAAATAAAAAAATAAAAAAGTGCAGGGGTGTCATTATATCATGATCTTTCAACTACCAACTTAACACATTTATATCCCACAAATGCAGCTGATCGTATGTTTGCCAAGGAAAACAAAGTATAATTAAAATCTGTCAGTCTATCAAGTTATCTCTGGTTTCACACTGAATATGGGGTAAAACTCACAGTGTCCTGGTTTCTAGCCTGTGCCTTAGTCACTAAATTAAACTGGCTGTCATATAGAACAAATAACCTGATATAATTTTTTTCTCAAAGAAAAGCAACTTTGTGAAATAAGGTAGAAATAGATTTGCTAGAAGCTATCTATGAATAAAGAATATGCATATTTGTATTTGCATCAATCTTCTATATTGGTGGTCCCCAGATGTTTGAAACTAAAACTGTCTACCAGATCTGGCCTTCAAACAGCTGGACATCCATTAGATAACAGTCAAGAGATGGATAACATAAACCACCATATTTACTCAAGGAAAAACACTAAACACTTTCAGGCTGATATCATTTTTGCATCTTTCTATCCTTCAAAACATCATTTTTGGAAGCAAATCTGAACCTTTGTGCAACCCTGTCATACTTCTAATGTTTGTAGCTGTTTTTGCTAGTTATTAATTGATTTTAGACATCCTGTGGCCTATTGGGTTTTTCTCCCACCCATCCACCCCCACACAAATAATATAGACTGGCACTATTTTCTCTCTCTTTTTTTATTTTATTTTTTGATAAATTTCAATCCCATATTAATTATGATTGTTGATTCATGAGTTTGGACTCATGCTGTAAGTTAACCCATTTGAGATAGAAAAATTGTCATTCTGTGATGCACTATTTTGCCCAATTGAAGATCACAAAGTATGATACAGAGATGCAAATGTTTAATAGTATATAGATTTTGTTGTGAATGCATAATGCCAATAAAGTTATTATTGAGCTTGAAGTCTAGTGCAGGGTTCTGGCCCTGCACTTCTGATTGGCTGTTGATGGCCCGATCGGATTGGCCCATTTAGAAGCATCCGATTGGCCACTAACAGACCATTCCTATTGGTTAAAAGGAGCTAGCGCTCCAGGTTCGCTATTGGTTAAGTAGTTAAATGAGTTGCCTATATAAGTAAGGCTTGAACAGCCTTTGAGCTGAGCAGTTACAATATGTAAATAAAGAGTTTGAAGTTCACTGTTACCACAGCCTCGTCTCCATCATTCGCATCCATGCACCAGACTTAACACTGGCGACGAAAGGTGGGATTGGATGACATCAGAGCCAACTAAGCATGTGACAGAAGTGCACAACGGCGGAACCATGTCTGGCGGCGCAATACCACCCGCTCCATTCGATCCAGCTCAAGAAGACTGGGAGTCTTACATGGATTGCTTCTAGATGTTCTTAGAAACAAATAATCTGAAGGATGCAACGGCTGGAAAGAAACGGGCAGTGTTCCTGACGCACTGCGGCCCAATGGTTTTTAAGATGGCCAAGGCATTAGCGAAACTGGCCGAAGTGAAGGCCATGGACTTGAACGTCCTCGAACTGCTGCTAAGGGCCCACTACGCACCAGCCGTTCCAACGCTCATAAGATGACACGAGTTCTACCAACGGAACCAGCAGAAAGGAGAAAGCGTTGCCGATTTTGTTGCTGACCTCCGGAACTTGGGAGGCCGTTGCGATTTTGCCAACTTGGAAGAGGCTTTGAGAGACAGATGGTCCTGGGACTAGACACTCTAAACGTACAAAGTAAAATAATGGCAAAGGGCGACATCACCCTTAATGATGCCATAGGTGAAGCTACAGCAGCTGAGGCAACCAAGAAGTCGGCTGTTCAACTGCGACGAATTCGCACTCCAAACCACCAACCGGATGACGAAATTTCACCCAATGCAGAATGGCGACGTTCGACGACGCATCATGAGGACCTCTCTTCGTCATCAGACAGCGATGAAGAAGAGGTCCATCGCCTATGGACCGACCGGGAATGACACCCAAGGTCCCAACAACAACAACCCTGCTCTGGCTGCGGGGCCAACCACTCTCGTGCTGATTGCAAATTCCGCAATGCACTCTGCCATGAGTGCGGGAAACGAGGCCACATCGGGTGAGTCTGTAGAAGCCTCCTTGGATCCAGCCTGACCTCGAAAGGAACCCATCTCCGCCAACCGACAGGGAATCGCCCTGTAAGGCGAGAGCCAGTAAACCACTCCTACGGAAACTGGCCTATGAATCGTCTAGCGAGATGAGAGGAGGCGCACCAAACACTCACCATTGGCCATGCCTCTTCACTAGACGCTCAGAAAATTCGGGTCAACGTGTGTTGTAACTATGTATCATTGCAACTATGTATCATTGCAACTATGTATCATTCAAGCATTTGCAACATTGTATCATTCACGTGTAATCATTAACTTCTGTCTCTTCAGTGACCTTTGCAAGGCACGTACAAGAGACAAGGAGATAGACGTTTGTTAATAAGCTTATCCACTTTGTAAATAATCTGTCCGGTATGCAGCTTTGTAAACATGCACATCCTGATGAGATTACCATGTTTGACTTGAGCTTTTTAATTAAATCATTTTCTTGTAAGAAGGCACAATAAAAGAGCGTGTGCCAAGACATTCGGGGCGCGCTTATCAAGAGGAAACTTCGCTTCCTGTCGTTTCTCTTCCCTTCGCTCCCTTTCATTCGCCCATCAGATGCGGGATGGCAGATACCGCATTATGGTGACCCCGATGTGATTCCCTAAGGGGGATACGCAGCGACGCGCCCATATCTTATCAGCTCGATGGGAGCTGTGCATCGCCAGGCCTGAAGTGAATTGCACATCATCGGATCTGAAACACGGTCTCGACTTTCGTAAGTATGGGTGGAAACTTTTCTCAACAACAGACGCAGCATCTGAAGGAATTGAGGGAGTTAGTCACTTCTTCTAAATACTCTGCTAATTTAAAGGGCTCGCCTGTAAAAAAGAAACCTATTGCTACATTATTGGCTTATGTGTGGCAACATTGTCCCAATTATTCAGAGGAAGGGTCCTTAAAAATTTCCAATTGGCAAAAAATTGGTGAACATCTCCATAGTCCTCCTCGTGCACCTATTGGCATTTTGGTCACTTGGAAGAAAATTATGGAGGCTTTAAAAGTCCATTATAAAATAGAAGCAGGGAGTATGTTTGAATCTCCCCTGCCAAGTTATGATAACTTTTCAATTTTCCCTAACTCAAGCAGAAGCTGCTGCCATTATTCAACAATGCCCCACATGTAGTAAGCAAGGACATTCCATTCCCATAGGAGTAAATCCTAGAGGATTAAAAGTTTGTGAAATTTGGCAAATGGATGTAACTCAGTATCCACCTTTTGCCCCTTGGAAATATTTGCATGTTTCCATCGATACATATTCAGGGTTTATTCTGGCTACTCCTCAAAGGAGAGAAACTGTAAAACATGTCATCAATCATTCAATTTGTACCTTTGCCTCGCTGGGACGTCCAAAAGAAATCAAAACAGACAATGGACCTGCCTATACAAGTTCTGCTTTCCAGGACTTTTGTAACAGATGGGATGTAACCCACAAGTTTGGGATTCCCTACAACAGCCAGGGGCAGGCTATTGTGGAACAAGCGAACTTGTCTCTGAAACGTGCTCTTAATCGATATTCATTGCGGGAAAAAACCCCGAACCTCCCAGCATTGCAAATTTCTCTTAACATTTGTCTTTACACTTTAAACTTTCTTAATCTGACTGGCATTCCTCCCACTTCTGCTGCTTCATGTCATTTTTCCTCCCCCTCACCCCCACCTAACAGACCTCTGGTATATTATCGCAGATTGCCAGATCCTGCCTGGCAGGGTCCTGCTGAGCTTCTCACTTGGGGACGAGGCTACGCTGCGATCTTACTGCCAGACAAAACCACTTGTTGGATCCCTGGTCGGGCAGTAAGACCCTATCATGGGAATTCCTCTGCTACATCTGTATCTTAAAACTCTTCCTGATATTCTTGCCTATATCTTCTTTGCAATTTCTACCTTACTTCAACAAAACCTATGCTTCCTGTCAAAAGACTATTCGTGTTAAAACCATTTCATTAACAGAAGGCTATTAGACTTGCTCCATGTGGGTACGTCATGAAAATGCTACCCGTAGTTTTCACTCTGTCACTTCTGTTTTATTTAAAGAACACTCTACCACTCGCTCTTTTGTTCCTTCTTTACTCTTCCTATGGAAAGGAACCTTAAAATCTTTTCCTCTATTCAATCTAAAACATAGGGGGACCTAAATGTCCTTATATTGTATTCTGGGTTTCCCCACCCCAACTAACATCCTTGATGAATTACCAAATTAATCTTTATTGTCATTATTGTAATTATTATCCTTTTTCTACTAATTGAATTCCCTCCTCATTTCGCAAATGTTCTACAACTAACTTGTCCATAGCCCTCTCTCCTACTTGTCATGCTTTTATATACCCGAACTCTGATCCTGTCAACAAACGACGCTTCAAAAGAACTGTCCATGACGATCCGCAGAAGCCTCATAGAAGAGATAATATTGCTTGACTTTCAAGGCGTTCGTTTAAGTTCTACAACCAATTTTTCTTGCATAGAAGACTTCTACCCACCACTTCAATTCGATTTGGCAGACGCACCCACACAACCAGGGGATATCCTACAATCCACACCACTGCAGGAGGAACTTTAACATCACGCCTGAAAGGAATGTATTTTATCCCTGGCAATAATTTTGTTTGAACTTGTTCCACCGGTTTCATGGCATGTGTCCACGGGAATGAAATTGTTAAATCCAAATCATTTTGCATTCAAGTATGGCTTGTGTGTATAACTCTGATGATTTTATATCCCTACAGGTACCCATGGAATACCCCCTCTTGCAAAATCGTAAAGATTTAGATCGTTATTTTTTTAAAACAAGGGGGATTGTGTGCTATGTTTAAAGAAGAATGTTGTCTTTATGCTGATAGCGGGGGGGGGGGGGTTCGTTTTCTATTTCGCCATGGCTTACAACCTTTTTAACTGCATTGGCAGGATCATTAATAATCATTATATTGAAATGCATTATAGGACCTTGTTGTTTTAATAGAATATTGCAATTTTTTAAAAATTAATTATCCTCTGCTGATGTTAATGTGCTATTGCAAGCTCATATTATATCCTCAACACCGGACGAAAAAAATGTCATTGCTGAGTTACCGCTCCTTGGACAATCCTGACGCTGACGGGTCGCACTCTTGCCTAGATGACGGGGACAGCGAACATTTCAGAAAAATGGTTCCTGTCTTCTCGGACGAAGAAGAAGACTCGTCATAAATAATAAAAACAGAGGAGATGTTGCAACTATGTATCATTGCAACTATGTATCATTGCAACTATGTATCGTTCAAGCGTTTGCAACATTGTATCATTCACATGTAATCATTAACTTCTGTCTCTTCAGTGACCTTTGCAAGGCACGTACAAGAGACAAGGAGATAGACGTTTGTTAATAAGCTTATCCACTTTGTAAATAATCTGTCCGGTATGCAGCTTTGTAAACATGCACATCCTGATGAGATTACCATGTTTGACTTGAGCTTTTTAATTAAATCATTTTCTTGTAAAAAAGCACAATAAAAGAGCGTGTGCCAAGACATTCGGGGCACGCTCATCAAGAGGAAACTTCACTTCCTGTAGTTTCTCTTCCCTTCGCTCCCTTTCATGAGCCGCCCATCAGATGCGGGATGGCAGATACCGCAAACGTGAACATTGAAAATCGGCCCTGCCCCATGGAAGTAGACTCGGGATCGTCCCTCTCAATGGTCTCATGGAAGACCCTCAAGCAACTCATCCCCACAATCTGGCGCCAAGACCTTCAATTCCAACGGCTCATCCTGAAGGACTACCAGGGAAACCGAATTCCGGTTGCAAGATCCAGCCGAGTCCGAGTCACTTTCAAAAACTGCATGGCGTACTTACCCCTGATGGTGATTGATAAGGACCAGCCTAGCCTGTTGGGCCTACAGTGGTTTGCACCACTCGGCATCGAAGTGGCAGGCATTAATCGAATCGGCGGCCGTGACTGGGAGGAAGACCTCGCCCGCGAATTCAGGGACATCTTTGAGGAAAAGTTAGGCGAGTACAAGGGGACCCCAATATCCTTTAGTCTGAATCCAAAGATAGCGCCCATCCGTCTCAAGCCTCGTTGAGTTCTGTTCGCTTTAAAACCGAAAATCGACGAGCAGCTAGATAAGCCCAGGGAGTCTTAAAGCCAATGGATCACTCTCCTTGGGAAACGCCTATTGTGACACCCATTAAGCTGGACGGCTTCATTAGAATTTGTGGGGACTACCGAGCCACCCTGAACCACGCACTGCAACAGAACCCGTACCCGGTGCCGGTAGTACAACACCTCCTCCATTCCCTGGGGGACGGAAAAGTCTTCGCTAAATTAGACTTAGCTCAGGCTTACCAGCAATTGCCGGTTGATGAAACAATGGCACAGGCACAGACTATCGTAATACACTGTGGCACATTTAAGTGTGCAAGGCTTCAATTCAGAGTCAGTGTAGACCCAGGGATCTTTCAGAGTCTAATGGAGAGACTATTGCAGGGGGTCAAGGGCGTTGTTCCCTATTTCGACGATGTGCTTATTGCTGCCCCCACTCAAAAAATTTTGCAGAAGCGTTTAAGATTAGTATAATAAAAATTTCAGGAAGCAGGCCTGAAAGTTAAAAAAAATAAATGCAAAATGTGTACCGACCGTGTTGAATTTTTAGGGTACCTAATTGACAGTCAGGGTATTCACCCTGCTGATAGTAAATTAAGAGCAATAAAGAACACTCCCAGACCCCAGAACAAGACCACCTCCAGGCCTCATCAACTTCTATATGTTCTTGTCGCACAAGGCTATGGTCGCTGAACCTCTACATCATCTTTTAGACAAAAAAGCAAACTGGGTATGGGGTCACAAAGAAGAGCAGGCATTCTGTAATGTAAAGAAACTATTGACTTCGGACACCGTGCTTATGCAGTACAATGAGACTTTGCCATTAAACATAACCTGTGATGCATCGCCTTTTGGAGTGGGCACCATTTTGAGCCATGTGTTACCTAATGGTAACGAAGCCCCTGTTGCTTACTTTTCAAAGACGCTCTCAAAAACCGAGCGAAACTGCAGCCAAATTGATAAGGAGGCTTTGGTGATTGTGTCAGCAGTCAAGAGGTTTCATGAGTATGTGTACGGTCAGAATTTCAACATTGTAACTGACCACAAACCATTGCTGGGGATCATTGCTGGGGACAAACCAACTCCCTACATACTATCTCCCTGAATGGCCCGCTGGTCAGAGTTCTTGGCTGCCTACAATTATCGACTACAATATCGTCCGGGGAAAGCTATTCCCCACGTTGATGCACTGAGCCATACACCGCTCCCTGAAACCATCAACAATCCTGCACCAATGATGACAGCATTGCAGATCGAGACACTCCACACGCCACCATTGACTGCCCATGACATCGCGAGGGAAACAAAACGTGACCCCATCTTGGCACAAGTCCTCACGTGGGTGGAACACGGATGGCCATTGGACCAAGTACCAGACGACTTTGCACCATTCAAAAGTCATCAAACAGAGCTGTTCTCACAAAAGGGCTGTGTCATCTAGGGTGATAGAGTCATTATCCTAGAACGACTCCAACAAACGCTGCTAAGAACCTTGCATGAGGGCCACCATGGCATTGTGTGCATGAAGGGCCTCGCACGAAGCTACGCGTGGTGGCCAGGCATCGATAGACAAATCGAATCATGGGTTAAGACTTGCAAGAGGTGCCAAGAAGTAAGCAATGCTCCACCAAAAGTAACCCCAACCGAATGGGAGACGCCGCAGGGACCCTGGTCCCGCATCCATCTGGACTTTGCTGGGCCGACCAAAGGCCACACGTTTCTGCTAACCGTCGACGCCTACTCGAATTGGCTCGAGATTCACCGAATGAGCATCACAACCACTGACGTGGTCATCAAAAGGTTGGAAGGACTTTTTGCAACCCACGGATTACCAAACGTTCTGGTATCCGACAACGGGCCCCAATTTACCGTGCTACCTTTGACCAGTACTTGGCTGACCGGGGCATTTGACACGCGCTCACTTCGCCTGCGCACCCTGCTGCAAATGGTAGGGCTGAGCGCATGGTTCAATTCATCAAGAAGACTCTGCAAAAGATCTATTACAATAACATCGACAAAAAGATTGATCGGATACTTTTCCTACAGCACATTACACCTCACAGCGTCACCAACAAAACTTCCGCTGAACTTCTAATGGGACGAAAGCTCCGCTCCCATCTCGACCAGTTACACCCAGCCTACGAACCCGAAAAGCCACTCGGGTCCAGCAGCCGATGCCGTACCTTCCAGGTAGGCGATCTCGTATTTGCTAAAAACTTTTCGGGCGATCCGCTGTGGGTGGAAGTGACCATAATCCGCGTAACCGGCCCTAGATCATACTTCGTTCAGTGCCCTGACAATAGACTTTGGAAGCGCCACATAGATCAGCTATGATCGCGGCTACCACCTCGCAATTCCGAACTCCCTTTTGATCAAACTGGGGGGGGGGGAGATACAGAGGAAAATGAATTATTATTCGAAGGAAACCCCTTCGAAGAGACTGATATGGGAACGGAAACGCAGGAGCAGGAACCTGGGACCGGAGTGAACGCACCTCAGGAAATGGCCAGTGATATTGATGACAATGAGAACGCGAACTCTGAACCAGAGGCACCCGTACCGCTTAACAACGATCTATCTCACCAAGAGTGCAGCCAACTGACTGGTACCTTGCGAAAATTGAAAAGACTAATTAAACAACCGTCCTACCTTAAGGACTATGTTACCGTGCCCCGTGGGCAGAAGCCGGGGGAAAGGGGTGTTGTGAATGCATAATACTAATAAAGTTGTTTTTGAGCTTGAAGTCTAGTGCAGGGTTCTGGCCCTGCACTTCTGATTGGCTGTTGATGGCCCGATCGGATTGGCCAGTTTAGAAGCATCCGATTGGCCACTAACGGACCGTTCCTATTGGTTAAAAGGAGCTAGCGCTCCAGGTTCGCTATTGGTTAAGTAGTTAAATGAGTTGCCTATATAAGTAAGGCTTGAACAGCCTTTGAGCTGAGCAATTACAATATGTCAATAAAGAGTTTGAAGTTCACTGTTCCCACCGGCTCGTCTCCATCATTCGCACCCATGCACCAGACTTAACAGATTTCATATTTTATATTAATTGTTTTGAGAGGAAGGGAGGGAGGGAGGAAAGAAGGAAGAAAGGAAGGAATACGCCTTGATGGAATAAGTATAATGCATGCCAATATTTTAATGTTATGGTATAATGTAATAATATAATTATATAATTTATATCTTATCATAAATCATTATTTCAACCCTGTACAATATAGGGTTGTTGAAAGCTTTGACCAGAAATTCCTTTATGGGTTCTTTTTTGGAATACTGTGGGTGCCCATTACTGAATCTATGGCAGCATTAATTTTAATTATATGTTAGCATTTTTTTCTCTTTTTTAAAATTTGTCCATGGTAGGGATCTTTCTTCTAGCTTTATGTAACCTTTAACAAGTCCAGAAAACTTCCCACAGCTCTTTTCAGAAATGTTTCTTCTCTTCTTGGGCCTTTCCTGTACAAAAGCACATTGTAAGGTCATGTGGCCATGCCAAGAAGAACTAGGGAATGGAGAAAGCCTCTTTGCAAACAGCCTGGTGTTCCTATAAAGCAAAGAGCTTTTAAAAGATTAAAAAAAGCAGGAAGAAATATCTCAGCCACCTCATACATTTTTTAAAAAGTGAATGGAATCTTTATCTATTCCTGTCTGGAATAGCAAAAAAAAATGTTGTGTGTATATCTTTCTTAAAATACCTTTACAAAGAAGAGCAAGAGCTAAAAATTGCCCTTCTGCATTGGACAGTAAAATATAAATGGATTTGAAGGATCCACAACTCCCATTAGAGATTATATTCTCATAGTATGAAGATACATTGGGGTTGAAGCAGTTAAGGAGAGGTACGATTTATGGCAAAGAAGTCCTTGAAACATTGATTTATTCTATATTTAAGGAAACCATGTGCTGCTTGGCAGGGGTGTTGTTTCCCAAGCATATTTGTTAGAGCAGGCTGTCTAAGGAGCATGTTTACCAATGGCAATAAAATCAATCAAAGCTTCCTGCAGAGTGTTCTTGTCCTCCATATTTGTAGAATAACAGCATGCTGATCCCCTATAGTTTTAAGCTTGATTTGTTGAGACAAACTCCATTGGCCTGGCAGAGAGAAACCTTCAGTGATAGCAGCTTGGCCTTTCTCCTTGGCAAATCTCTGTCCAACCACTTAGAAGTCTATTTAGCTACCATGACAGACAATAAAGATAGTCTCAAGTAACATTGAAGTGTGAAGTGGATGAAAATTTGGAGAGAATCTAGGACCATTTTTACTTTCATTTTTACTTAGTACATCTTACTTTTTTCTGAACCTTGTTGTCTTGCAAAGAAAATGACTTTCTGCTGCCATGAAGAGGAAGAGAAATGAATTCATGGGATACTCCATCTCAGACTACACTTTTTTTAAAAAAAAATGCCATGTGATTGCAACCAAGCCTAATGGAAATTCAGGCTTAAGTACAGGAAATGATTTATGCAATGTATTTGTGGACATTTTGATTTTTTTTTCAGTACAGTAAATGAAATGTATCATGGAGTGCAGTGCACAAGCATGTTTTAAGTTCAATTTGTCCACTAAAATTTATCTTATTTGTTATATCTTCAGGATGTCATGTATATAGAACCTCTTTTTTTCCTTCTGTACATAGAACCCCTTTTTTTCCTTCTCAATAACTTTGTTTGCAACCTCAGTATCCCAACTATCACACAGATTAAAATATGACTCTTACTGGTTGCCAGCTTTATGGAGCTGTATACAATAGGAAAATTTCCTCTTGCTTTAGATAGATTAATTGAAAGCTGGGTTCTTTGTCCATTGATTCTGCTTCTGTCAATTTTTGAGGCTGGTTGTAAGATATCTGGCATTATGGAATAAGAAAACTGGAAAACAAACCTAAATTTACTAATTGGTAAGCAACCTGAAGCTTTTAGAAGAAGGCAGGTTTCATGCCCTGTGCAATTCCATAGGTGAGAAGACAAAAAAACCCAACCTTAATATATATGGGCCTATTTGTTCTAGAACTTGGAACACATCTAAATATCTTATTATATAGAATACAGAAAACTTACACTGGAATAGGAGAGTTACTAACTTAAGTGATCTAACTTGCTGAGTCTCACTGAATTTCAATTTAGTTGTTGCTTATACCTGGAAATTCTTGATTTGTAATTCAGATTTTGCTGTTTTAAAATCCAGATGGAATGAGGTTTTGTTTTTAAAAAACGATTAGTCTTCTTTTGGAGCAGTTGCATTATATAACTGATTTTCTAGTCACCTGAAGCTTTGATGTTCAGCTTCCAATTAGTTCAAACAAACTATAGGCTGGGGAGATTCCTACTTTAGGTGAAAAGATAGAACTGCATCAAATTAAAAAAAAAAAAAGCATAAAGTCAAAGATAGAAGGGGGATTGTGGGGAAAAGTTAACCATTTAAAAAATTATTGATGGGCTTTCACTCAGCAACACCTAGATGGCTATGTGGAAAACAATGAGTTAAAAAGCCATAAGAAACCATTATAGTAGAAGTAAAGTTTTTTTAAAAACAAAAAACAAAAACTTTTTTGTTGTGCCTACTCTATGCATTGTGATGCTTTAATTTTTTGTGTATAAAGATACAATTTCAGGAAGCCCCTTCTACAGGAAGGAAAATGATTGGCCATTGCTTTTCTGGAAGAGGTAGGTGGGAGGACCTACAAGTCAGGGATTATCCAATGAAAATGAGGTTTGCTTGTTAATCCTGACAGGATTTCCTAAAGTGGTTTAGAGTCAAGCTGACATTAACAAAGGAACTTAAATAGTAAGTCCAGATATATCTTACACCTAAACTGACCAATATCAGCAGTCATTTGATAAAACTGTAGATATTGACCAGAGAAGATGTTGTTATTGATAGATGCTACATAAAAATCCAGGAGAGTTAAGTTTGGGGGATGATGCAATTTTTATTTTAAAAAAGCTGGTTTGTTCAACCAAACTGGTTTTGTAATTGTCCCCACCCCCTTGAAATATTAAGTATGCTAATATATGCCTTACCAAAAGGAAAAACAAAACAAGGTTCTCCCCATAAACTATCCCTTATCATTTTAGTTATTGTTTTCTGCTTATTATAACTAAAGGCATTTACAACAATAATTAGAAATGTAGCTCGAACTATACAGAACCTGATGTTTATGCAAATAGTTTATTGTTGCCAATAGAGCAATAAACATTGTAAACATTATATGCATTGAATATTTATATTCACACTAATTTATATAGCATTTTATTATAATGAAAAGTTGCTTTTTTATTACCATGGCTCCCTTCCGTCTCTTGTGCAAAGTTGAAAATGCAGACATAGAGATAGTGGATTTTTTGAGGCACTTACTAAATCCAGGATAACCAGAAATTTATTGTAAGTACACACACTTACACATCTATTGCATTATGGTAATTTTAAACATATGCCTGATGTCTATAGAGAGAGAAGTAGCAGACAAGGGAGATGTGACCTCTTTAAGTATTTCCCTGAATTCATTAGATTAGGAATGTGTGTTCTGACCAAGCCTCAGAGTTTTGTCCATTAGCTGGGAATTGAGAAGGAGAGACATACACATACAGCTTTCGACTTTAAAGTTCAGTGGAACAACCTTGTTTTATTAGAATCTCAGATAACACAAAGAGCTACATTCACATTTTACAATTTATCTTAAAATGTTGCTAATGCTAATGGAGACCAGAGTGAGTACAGGTGGAGCTGTGGGTATTGGATAGGCCATTCCTAACTGTTGTGACACTGCAATTACAAAACATGCTTTTTAAAACCTAGATGATTATGCCATCTTCGGTCTGATCTAAGTATGGTATACAAAATCATACATTGCAATGACTTACCTGTCAGTGAATACTTCAGCTTCAACTATAACAACACAAGAGCACACAATAGATACAAACTCAAGGTTAACTGCACCCAAACTTGATTGCAGGAAATACGACTTCAACAGAGTGGTCAATGTCTGGAATACTCTACCTGACTCTGTGGTTTCTTCCCTAAACCCCAAAAACTGTCTATTATTGACCTCACCCCTTTCCTAAGAGGTCTGTAGTAGGCATGCATAAGCGCACAAATGTGCCTACCATCCCTGTCCTATTGTTTCTTTTATTTTTCTTATATGTGCCCATTTCATGTATTCATAACTATGGATATACTTATATATGTATATATTATCTTGTAAGTGATTGATAAATCAAAATAAATAAATAAATAAAAAATAACACTGCCTTTTATATTCAAATCAGGATGTTCCATGCAAGCATGCAAGGGCCGGGTTTGGATTATGATGTGTGTTTCTTTACTTCCACATCCCCTGGATAGATTATTTTCCATCTGATTTCAAGCCCTTATACTAGGGCTGTCAAACTCCCGGCCTCTGGGCCGGATATGTCATGCACTGGCCATGTCCATGTCCAGTTTAGCAAAGTGGGGGAAAGTCCTGATATGTCATGTGATGTTGCCATGATGATGTGAGTTTGACACCCCTGCCTTATACAATCAAATCAACATCAGAAAAAGAATAAATAGATTGGTGGTGAATAGAATATAAAATTACATGCATGGTAATGTTTAAAATCAGGTATATGTTTAAAATAAAACTCTCTGCACAGTCCTGTGTTCTAAGCAATAAGATCCCATATTGGGTTGTTTAATTCAACTGTAATTAGGATTATAAAATTTGGGCTGTAAAAATCCAGACAATCAGCACAGGGATAAGTCTTATAGATTTCTGAATCACTTAACTATCAACAGATGATTGTCTGGATTTTGTCCAGATCAGCCAACATTAATTTAATATTTAATATACCTGTTTGCTTTATGGAAAATCATTACATAGCTGCTTCACTCAGAAACAGTCAATAATCTTGTACAGAATTGTGTTCCATGTTTATTTTTGAAGCTCATATTGTAAAGTGAAGTGTACTGCTGCACCAACTTCATGTTTATATGATATCAGAAAGTATTTTCACCTGTTGAGTGCAGTGCTTTTTGTGGTTGTTGTTGTCATTGTTGAAATGTTGCAACTGCAGTTCAGAAAATGTTGAATTCCATTATCAATCTCCTTTTTCCAAGGTGAACAAGGACATCCTATAGGTCTCCAACCTTGGCAACTTTAAGACTTGTGGACTTCAACTCCCAGAATTCTTCAAGACAGCAAAGCTGGCTGAGGAATTCTGGGAGTTGAAGTCCACAAATGTTAAAGTTGCCAAGGTTGGAGATCCCTTCCCTATATTGCTCTTGGGGAAAGTACAGCTTTTTTCTCTCACACTGAAAATATACAGACGAAAAGTAGACAGGTGGAAGGGATGTTAAAGTGCATTGGAGGATGCACTTTCATCTGAAGTATGGCAAGATAATTTAATAATAAATCTTCGGTTAGACAGGGAATACTAATGAGTTTAAACAATCATATTAGGAAACAGATTCAATCAGGAAAGACATGGCTAGAGGTCTGTTTCCCAGTAATGAAAAGAGAGAAGAAAGGGATATGGACACTGATAGAATGCATTGCTCCTATGTCCATGTATTCTGTGAAAAAGTCTGACAAAAAAAAAGTTCTATTGACCTGGACATGAGTTCAACTTTCTGCACAATTTGAGCTTCTGATAAAGCAAGGCCATAACCTCCCTCTTGATAAACTGAAATGTGTGCAATAGCAATAGTACTTAGACTTATTTACCACTTTATAGACCACTCTAAGTGGTTTACAGAGTCAGCATATTTTCCCCAACAATTTGGGTCCTCATTTTACCCACCTCAAAAGGATGAAAGGCTGAGTCAACTTTGAGCCTGGTGGGATTTGAACTGCCAAATTGCAGCCAGTTGGCAGTCAGAAGAAGTAGCCTGCAGTACTGCACTCTAACTACTGCACCACTGAGGCTCATGATGGTCCCACTACCAAATGGCTTTGAAATTGGCTAAACAAGTGTAGCCAGCTCATGGTTCATAATGAGTATGTCCCTCTGGTGGAAGGTGTGCAGTGAGTACTTCATGGTTTTGTCCTGGGCCCACTATGGTACTTCTTAAATTTTCACAAATGATTTAAATGAAGGAATAGAAGAGATGCTTTGTGGGTGATACAAAGCTTGCTACAATTCCCAAAACATTGTCAAGAGGATCTCAATTGAACACCCTGCCCTATAAAACAAAATGTTCCTCAGTGATGAGGAATGTAATTTTCTACACTTAGGCAGGAAAAAAATAGATGGGAAAAATAGAAACAGGTTATAAGGTGGACAGTACCTGACTGAAGAGTCATAATTGTGTGAAGGATCTGGGTATCTTAGTAAACCATAAATTAAACATGAGCCAACAATGTGATACAACCACCAAAAGAGCCAATGGAGTTTTAGAGTGTACCAACAGAGGTATAGTGTCACAATTAATTGAAGTGATAGTACTGCTGCATGCTGCATGTATCAGACTACTCTTGTAATACTGTGTCCAGTTCTGCAGAAGGCTACTGAGGAACTAGAAAGAATGCAAAGAAGAGTGACAAAAATGGTAAGAAGCTTGGAGGTTAAATCCTATCAAGAGCTAATAAAGAAACTTGGTATGTTCAGCTTTCAGGAAACAAGGCTTTTCTTCCATTCTAGTCTTCCAAAACATGGCGAAATGTCACAGGAGAAAGGATGTGAATTTACTCTCCATAGCACCTGAGGAAAAGATAAGACATAAAGACAAGCTTCATAGAGAGAGATCCAAATTTGAATTAAGGAGGAAATTTCTGACAGAGAATTACTAAGCAATGGAATAGCCTGCCTCCTGAAGTCATAGGTTTTTCATCACTGAAGTTTTTCATGAAAAGATTGGTCAGTGATTTCTCTGGGATGATATGAGGATTTGTGTATCATACAGGGATTGGATTAGAAATCTTCCAAGGTTCCTTGCAAACTTCTAAGGTCACAGATTGCTTGGAGAGCTCTATTCACCTACAGAAGATGGTTGCTCATAGAAAGGATGAATTGGTGATGCATTTATAATCTGGAAAGGAGGTATACATCTTTCCTTTGGCCTTTTCTTCCTTGCTTTAAATTAATCTAAACTGCTTTGTGCAATCAGTCTTTCTGTTAGCTTAATTCTTTCCGTGGTGACTCATATGTAAGTAGAGTTCATATATCACATATAATTTGGATTTCTGGATGATGTTTCTCTCTCTCAAAAAACAAACAAACAGAAACAATGCTAGGAAGAGAAATGCTTTAGATAATGTCACTATCCTATTGTTATTTATATTAGTTTAATTACTGTTGATGGATCAATGTTTGTACAGTTAATGCATTTTGCGGATTGTTCCCAAATCTCTCTCTTCCTTAGCAGAGCTGGCTACCCAAAGTCTAAAGCTTTGCAATGTCAGTATATTGTTAATATCGCTTCAGTAAACACTTAAGTGAATCTGACAGTTGATTGTGATTATTAACCTTGTGTTGAACCAGTAATTAATCCAGCCAAGCTGTAAAGGGGAGAGGGGAAGTATAGGGAAGAAAACAAAGCAAACTTGCCTGCTCTGCTTCAATAATTTTGCAGAATCCAAGTACCCTAACTTGATATGGTTTAAACTCATTAGCATTTCTTTCCAAGTTTTCATATGTATGACATACATCATTTTATTTTAGCTCGTATACCTCATTTGCAATTTTGACCATTTTTTCTGTACACATTTCAACCTTGGACAATAACCGAGGAAATTTAATTAAATAATTACCTTGAAAATGATGGCATTTATTATGTGCAAAACATTTTTTCCTTATGTTGTTTTGAAATACCTTAATTCAGTAATTTATGCTTAGGCAACACTGTTGCCTAATAGGTTCCCACTTCCTTATGACTATCTTCAAACAAATATCCACTTATTTTTAAGAAAAAAGAAAATAA
The DNA here is from genome assembly GCA_033807585.1 of Hydrophis major. NCBI lineage: Eukaryota > Metazoa > Chordata > Lepidosauria > Squamata > Elapidae > Hydrophis > Hydrophis major. The sequence continues at coordinate 64,888,831 of CM066330.1, forward strand.
CAAATACATTTGTAATACTTTACCATCAGCATTATATTATGCTTTGGAAACAAGGAAAAAGTTCACCTCATACTTTGGGATCTCAGATCACAATTTTTAAATTGATTACAGGAAGGAGAGTTTTCCTTGGACAAAAGGTTATCATGGCTACTAATACTGAACTAATTCTTCCCCCTGGGTTTTAATTCACAGAATTTTTCTTTTTAAGGATTATTGTTATACCAGATATAGAATTTATTGAAATAGATATGGAAATGGGAATTTACTATAAGAATATTTATTGACAATTAGTAATGTATAAAATTAAAATGAATTATGTGAATCATAATGGGAAGATTAATATCAGTTTCTATAATTAATTGAATAGATTAATATTTTTTCAATATATAGATGATTTTTTTATATATAAGTGATTGAGAAAAAGAGTACCATGTGGAATCTGACTTAAAATATATGTATACCTGATATGTAGTAGATAGGAGAATATTGTTATTAATGTAAAATGAGGCAATTATACTGAATTGACAACTAAAGGGGACAATTTCTTGAACTAATCAAACAAGGGTGAAATTAAACAGTATGTGATAAAATTGTAAATGTGACAGAAAAAAGGAATACGTGTAATGAATATAGAAATGAAATAAGAATCTTAGATAATATTTTAAAACAAGTTATGAGAATATTTTAAGAAAAATGAAATAAGTTAAGATATGAACTGAAATTGGATAAAATAAGTTTAATGAATTTAATATTTAAGAATATTTAAAAGAAAATAGAATAAATAATGTGATATGAAATTGAACAAGAAAGATGAATATGTAACTATGGTCATGTTTGTATTGAAATGTAAAAACCTGGAACCACACTGCTCACCAGAAGAGATGTTTTTTTAAAAAAATAAAAAATAAAAACAAAAGAAATTGAACAATGAAATTATCATGTATGCTTAAATAATAGGGTGATTGGCATTAGAAAAATGTACTGGAATATTGAATAATTAAATAATGAAGGATTATAATTTAATACAAATACATGTATTAACATTAGAATTTTGTAAGTTTGATGAATGTAAGGGATATGACTAATGTTGTTACTTTTGTTTGCACCAAAATGTATGATGCTTAGGTGGCACACTGTTTATGTATTGATGTATATATGTAGAATAAAATAAAAAAAAATTAAAAAGAGGAAAGCCTTGCCAGATGAAGAAGAAATGGGCTGGCAGGGCAGGTGGTGTTGGGACGTGTGACGCCTGGCCATCTCCATCCCCACCCTAGTTTAATTTTTACCCTGGAATGGGTGGGGTCTTAATTAGGGCTTATTTTGGGGCTAAGGCTTATATTGGACCCACATGTAAAAATCAAGCTGGGACTTATTTTTGGAGTAGGTCATATTTTCAGGGAAACATGGTATTAAATTTCTAGAGGCAAAGCAATAAAAAACATAACAATCTCTTGGTGACAATATAACCTTTTAAAAAATTTGCTTGGGAAGGTGTTCCAGAGCAGACTCCAAGTAAATCTTAGCTAAAATTAATCTTTGTTTTAATTAACCTATTCTTTTGATCAAGAACTCTATTCTAATTTTCAAACAATTTGGGGGGAACAGGTGTCTGTCATCAGGAATACTGATTCCTGTGGTAAATTCTTAACTTATTTCCACTGCTATTCAAGAATATAGATCAAGAAGAACAGAATGAAGAATTTGAAAGCTAGAGATAAGATGATTTTGGTCATGGGCTATGCTTGTGGAATGAAATTTAAGAACAGATTAGAGAATAGATTAGAATAATTCAGAGTCTCGCCAACTTTCAGGTCATACTTTAAAACCTTCTCCTCTGATAAAACCTTTCCATCATAATCACACTGACATTCATAACATCCTGCTATTTTTCTTACCCTTCAAATACCTTTTAACAAAATCAGCCATGGAAATGAATCCAAGGGTCTCTGAAGGACATCAACAATCCTACTACAGCAATATTATTAGCCCAAAAAGGGATTTTCTTAAGTTAACTTTCTGAAAGATATTTCAAGAGGACTACATAATAATTTTAGATTTAAAACATGACTTTTCAACTAAAAAAAAATTCCATCATTAGCAGTAACAGAGGGATTACTTCTTATAGGTAACTGGTCAGATTTTGGATTTTACAAAGTTTCCCCATTTTCCCCAACAGACCAGTACTATAAAGCATTACATAGATCTCTTTCTGCCTGCTAAAAACATTAGCAAAATCTAGCTAGGAATGAGCTAGTTCTTATATTGTTTTAATTTATAGAAAAGGATTAGCTTGTGTGTGTGTGTGTGTGTGTAGCCTGATGATGGCAGATGAGATTTTATATATATATATATATATATATATATATATATATATATATATATATATATATATATATATATATATATATATATATTCCTAAACAGCACACACACCAAAATCAAGTTCACCATGGAAATGGAACACCTAAATAGCACACACACCAAAATCAAGTTCACCATGGAAATGGAACACCTAAACAGCACACAGCCAAAATCAAGTTCACCATGGAAATGGAAACAAACAAACAACTACCATTCCTAGATGTACTAATCTACAAAAAAAACAGATGGCACACTAGGACACACCATATACCAGAAGAAAACACACACACGTTACCTCAATGCTCAATCCCACCACCACTCAGCACAGATAAACTCCATGGCCAAAACACTAATCGCCAGAACCAAACACCTGGCAGACAAGACACACATAAAGACTGAACTATGCACCCTGACTAAAGTACTGACAGCCAATGGCTTCCACAAAAGCAAAATCACTGGCTTGATCCACAAAAACACACTGAGACATAATAGAGAACTAGAAGATAAACAGACCTATGGAACAGCTGTCCTGCCCTACATAAGAGGTACTATAGACAAAATCAGTAAGTTATTACACAGGCATCACATTAAGACTGGCCTCAAAACAGACAGAAAAATAGCAGCCATCCTTAGAAACCCCAAAGATAAAATTGACCTGGAAAACCAAGGCATATACGAAGTCCCCTGTGCATCATGCTCGGCCACATACATTGGACAGACCAATAGAAGAATAAGCACCCGCCTGGATGAACACAAAAATGCAGTCAAAAAGCTGGAACACACTTCCTCACTAGTCCAACACATGGAAGCCACAGGTCATAGCATCAACTTCAATGGCACCAAAACCCTAGCCACTATAGAAAACCACAGCTACAGAATTATCAGAGAAGCCATAGAGATTGAAAAAAGACCTGAAAGCATGAATAGAAGAGATGATTCCACCAGACTGTCAATTATTTGGAAGCCTGCACTCACAAACAATAAAATCTCCACACCACAAGCCAGGCAAACACCTGGGCACAAACAGATCCCCCCGATACCTCCAGTTCAAACACACCCCAACCAAGCACCCAGATGAAACCTAGCTTCCTAATAAATGATAGCAGTGGTATGACCTCTGGTCCCTATGCAGAAGAAGGTTACTGACCTCTGGCCTAATGAAATACTTTCTCCTATGTGTATATGACTAGTCCCAGCAACCATCAGCAAAAGACTTCTTGACTGCCTCATCGGGTAGACATTCACTTGGCATCACTTTGAAGGAGGGCTCTGAACATCAACCCCCTAGATAAAAAGCACTTTTGTGCTTTTATTTATTGATAAACTTTATTGGAGTTTATTACTCACAGACGAAGACATCTTTATTCATCCAGCTTATGACATCTCAAGATGTTACAGTTCTGCAGCTCATTGCCACTGGCTTGTATGTTAAAAATATTACAAAATGTGTTAAGCTGTTGATGGCTATGCTTAATGTCTTTATAGTGCATGAATGTATTTTAATGTTGTGTATCGCCTGGGGATCCATACTTGACAGGTGATGTACAAATATTTTAAATAAAGTATGTTAAAACCATAATGCTATAAATATACAGCATCTTAAAACTCAGAGATAAGAGAGACAGCAGCATAGATTCAGTTATAAGCCTAAGTGAATAAATATCTCTCAGCCATCCTTGAAAGCATAGAAACTTGTTAGCAACCATGAGTGAAAGGAATTAATTGTAGATTAAGAGAATATTCCCAGATCATTTATAACAAAGTTCAGGCAAAAATGGTACCATCAAGACCTAGCCCTACATGTATGTAGGTATGTGTATGTGCATCCAATGTACATTGGCAACCAGGCCAGTACATAATTACTTTTTTTAAAAGAAAAGTAAAATAGATTGTAATCTGTTCTATGGCTCAATCACAGTTGAATATCTACCAAAATTGGATAGAGTTTATCCCTACATTGCTGAATTGTGATGGTCTTGCACTAACAAGCCTCATGGGCATATTTTTATCCCTATGTCTGTAACAGTAAGTGATGTTCCAACCAGTTAACTGAGAACAAGGCTGGACTAAGGAAATGCCAGTGATTATTGCAATATGTGACAAGACCTTGCTAAAGAAAAAGAAGCTGACCTTCAGGTGTTTAAAGCTGATAGTTATACTTCTAATTCTGGAGCTGTGATTTTACCCTTGGTTGGTAAGAAGAAGAGAAATGATATTTTTTTAATAATTAGGTGAATTACTGTGCTGTAATGTAACATACTTTGTCCACAAACTAAACCTAACCTAATAAATCTCAAAAACTTCAAAACTATGGAACTTGTCAGGAAGCAGATGGCGCTTCTGATTTTCTGGGTAGGGCAAATAAAGCCTTGTGGACTGCTAAGTACCACCCTCTAGCTGTTGGTCTCTGAACAAGTGAGATGCAAGTTCTTGGAGATTAAATAGGTTATATATTTGGTAACTAGCAGCTGACTTGGAATTAAGGAAAGAAAATGAAAAAAGTATTTCTGACTTTGCTCAGTGCAAAACAGGATGATAACACATACTAACCAGGACAGATCAGTCTGCCATTTTCATTTCTACTTTAATCTCATTTTATGAACTCTAAATTTGGTTCATTTCCTCTTCTGAATGGCGTTACATATTATATACAGGTCTTTTATCATATACTTTTATTATATACTGGTCTTTTTTCAATCTCTATGGCTTCTCTGATGATTCTGTGGCGAGGGTTTTCTATAGTGGCTAGGGTTTTGGTGCCATTGAAGTTGATGCTATGACCTGTGGCTTCCATGTGTTGGACTAGTGAGGAAGTGTGTTCCAGCTTTTTAACTGCATTTTTGTGTTCATCCAGGCAGGTACTTATTCTTCTATTGGTCTGTCCAATGTATGTGGCCAGGCATGATGCACAGGGGACTTCGTATATGCCTTGGTTTTCCAGGTCAATTTTATCTTTGGGGTTTCTAAGGATGGCTGCTATTTTTCTGTCTGTTTTGAAGGCAGTCTTGATGTGATGTCTGTGTAGTCCATAAGAGGTACTACAGACAAAATTAGTTAGGTAGTAA